>JAQIWO010000199.1:0-18143 GCA_034695405.1 Entomobrya muscorum
GGTACCACCACCACCTCTATGCATCCAGGTTCTAGAGTGAGCATGTCTGTCGACTGTCGAGTAAGTGCCTAAGTACATGCACGTACTCTTTTAAATAAACAAACAGAGGTAGAGACACGCCAGAGAGAAGAGAAGACTTGCTTTTTTTATACTAACGACAAGTAAATGAAGCAAACGCATTTTTTCAGTATAGTGGCAGTATTAACTTTCCCTCATTTCCGGTTCTTTTGTGCAGTGATCCGTTTTTAGTGCTTCTAAATCTAAAAACAATAGTCAAAATTGTTTACAAGGCCGTTCATTTGAGCCAGAGCCAGTTTTTTTGTAAGTTTAAATCTGTGCCCTCAAATTAAAGTACAGAAGCTGCCCTGGCTTCACATTGTTTTCAGTCTACAGGAGATTTTCAAAACTACTCCAAGGTACATTTATTCTGTATTTTGTATACAAGCAAATTAATATTGTGATACAATATATAATGTTATAATTCTAATGGGTTATGCAATAAGGCTTTATAGATTTGTCGTATGTCTCATGACATGATACATGTGTCATATTAGCAGCAAACGCATAGACCATAATCATTGATGTTATGTAGTCACGGCAGAATGAATACACAACACCATCGTTTTTGTACTTTACACATACACAACATTTTATTTAAAATACAAGCTATGTGTAATAAATGCAAAGTGTACATGACATGGGTACTTGATTGCTTACTTACGATTAGTTAGCTGTCTCTCTCGAACCAACCCACGCACTACCAGCCACCAAAGTCTTCTATCATTCCCATTCCATTTATTTGCATCGTGGTTTTTTCCCACTAGGCACTCAATTTTCTGTAAACCCTTTATGTTGAGTTAAACAAGTGCACGGACATGGAAAATCTTACGCAACGCAGCAACGACGTTGCCGTTTTTGGGGGCCCAAATCGTATAAAACAAGGGACGAATTTTTTTTATCAGGGATGCTCGAAATTTTTTTTCGATTTCCTCTTTTTTTTTTGCTCATGTGGGATTTTGCCCTCGGACAAGGGACGAAAATTTGGGGTCAGGGACGAAAAATGGCGATTTTTGGTCAATTTTTAAGAAAAATCGGGGACAAGGGACGAAAAATGGCAATTTTTGGTCAATTTTTCCGTCGACAAGGGACGAAAAAAAAAATTTTCCTTTTTTTTGCTCATGCGGGATTTTGGCCTGGGACAAGGGACGATTTTTTTTGAGGGATGTTAGGTCATGAGGGATTTTTCTCTGGGGCAAGGGACAGAAAATATGCGTTGCAGGTCCGCGTGTAAGATTTTCCGTGTCCGGAAAAAAACAATGCTAACGTGAATGCCACCGAATGCACAAAGACTTTAAACTTTTATGCCAGGTGTAGGTGAGTTGAGAATTAAAATGGGATAGTGCACAATTTTTCAGAGTTGGATGAAATTAGCTTCGTTTTTGCTATTTCCTTTTCTAAAGCTTTCAAAGCATGCAAAGAATTCGTTTTCATGGCGCTCTGCTTTTACTTTTGTTGTATTTATAACACTTTTCCCATTAAAGAAAAAATATTGAATACGGGTGTGAAGTCTGGTCAAACAAGACTACGTATGTATTCGGATTACTATAGATGTACTTATATCTTGAATATACTTGCATATGTCAACTGTTAAAAGTTGTAGATCGTCCACGACTTGAGAATTGACGTCTCTAAAATCAGGGGCATTGTGCATCCTTCCTTGTCCACTTGGAAATCAACTCTGTTACTGTTGTTTTTTTTTAAATAAATGCATGCTTCCGTAAACGTGCGCATTACTCTCGTTTTCCCTCATCATCAATTATCTCCTCCCATAGCCATCTCTCGTCGTATTCCAACTTCCAACCCAGGCTTTTTTACTTTTCCTCGGCTATTCCCCATTCCTCTTTTTGCCCAGAGTGTCTCTGCTGATATTTATCCTTCTGTTTTTTTCTTCTCCTCTGAGGCTAATTCCCATTACAACATTTTCACAAAAATTCATTTAAAAAAGAAACTATACAGGTAATTCAACCATATTTGAGATATTCTTGCTCGCAGAATATAATATAAGTTCTTATCAGTAAACAGTTGCGCCAGTTTTATTCAAACATTCTAAAGTTCGCTTTTGCATTTCATCCATTCCATCTCTGTTCAAGGCATACCACAAGGATGATGTACACCCATTCAAATCCTTCGTGTTTGGATTAGCCCCACCCCGTTACTAATCAACACTTTGACAATTTCATACTTCCCATTTCCATGCACCGTGGAATATTGCAAAGGGATCTGCTCCAACGAATCTGACACATTCACGTCGGCTCCCAACTCCACAAAATAATCCTTAATATGCGCAATGCCCATATTCTGCTGCGTTATCATGCGACAAGTAGCCCCCACTTGAGTTAATCCACTTGTTCCTGTAATGTTCGAAAATTTGCGGAGGAGCACGCACCGGAAACAGAATCTTGGATCGAGGATCCACCGATGCGTCATTGCCTCACAGGCCCTGAATAATGAGTAAATGATCGCCCTTCTCGATCTTTTCAACGTCTATTACCACAATAGCTTTTCCGGTAATTGGAAATAGTCGTCAAAATTCTCTCGGATTTCTGTGATCGTGTTCCTGCGGAAGGTGGAATATCTTAAAATCAAAGGGCTAGTGTCAGTAAATTCATCTGGGAAACTACCAATGAGAGTTGGGATCACTGCCTTATTCCGGGTTGTGGTGATTTTGTTGACAAAGCAGGTAGCGAATTCGTCCGCAGTATTTGGAGGGTAAAGCATCGTAATGACAGCGGGATGTTTGGGTTGGCTGATTTCGATTGTGCTTCCATTCGTGGATTTCAGCTTATGCCAAGTCATCCTTTAAATTGTAAGTAATATTTCATTTTGTTTAAACAACTTCTGGAAATAAAATAAAATAAAATTAATGATTTATTTTGTACCCCATTTGGTTAAGAAATTCGGATTAAATGCAGCGCAAAGAGTTTCCAAAGCTCTTCTTCGAATTCCTCCTCCACACATGTTCCGGAACAACTTACCATCAGTCATCTCCAAAATTCGACAGGATTTTGTCCAAGTGGGCGACAAAAAGTGATACGAGAAGGACTAAAGCACATCCGAGCAACACCATTTTTACAATTTTCGGTACAACTTTAATGCAGGAGTCTACAAGACTGCCATTATTTGTGTTCGAGCTTGAAATGCTGGGCGAATATCCCGTCGCTTCCAAACTGGTGGGTAAACTGCTTCCAGCTTGGCTGCTCATACTACACGTGTGTATTCTCGTTAGTTGCTTTATTAAAAATTTGAATTCAGAACCAATATAATTTACTTAAAAATTATTAACAAATTTACTGAATGAAAATACATAATGAAATTACAAGGTGCGCGGTTAAGTTATTGTACAGCAACCAACCTACAAAACTTTCCGGGAAACAGTGCACGCAAAACGCTTTTGAACGCACAGTCTAGCACAAAATATAAAGCCGGTGTTGTTGGCTCATTTGAGTTACTTTTTTTTCGTAAAAACGTAGATTATTTTCATTTACGCGATTTTAAGTGGAATATCGACATTTTATATAAACATTGTTTTATAAACAAACATATTTTCCACGCATACTTATATATTTTTAAATGCACGCAAAACTTGGATACATAAGACAGGATCTAGAGCTTTAAGCTGGTGAGAGTTCATTTTAATTACACTGTCTACAGTGTCATATGCTACATGCATCCAAATATCAAGAAAAATGAGTTCTAGCTAATAGTTTATACTCCATACAGTATATGAATGCACAAACAAGTAATTTTATTATATTTCCGTGAGCTCTCCCTAATTGTTGATAAGCGGCATAACTACAAATTATGATTTTGGATCATTAACTGTTTGTTGCTTCCGACTTTTAATTATTGAAGTAACTCATCGTTATAATTATAAATTAATACTTTGTTTTTTCATTTGCATTTTGAAGGTTATGGTATTTTCTCTACAAAAATCTTATCCATTGTGTTTTTCTTATCATCACTATCCCATAATGCCAGCAGTTCCACGTGCATGGATGAATGTGAACGAGTAAATTTTATCCAGATGGGTGGCGTCATTTGCTTTACTACGATACGAACAGATCAGATGTAACAAAATCAATATTTTCTGCCATTTATATTTAATGCACTGACTAATTATCCAAATATTTAAAAATAAACTTTAATTTTCTGGATTATTATTTTTTGCATATAAAGACTTGTAACTACATTCATCTATCATTAGTTTAGTTCATATAATCGTCGGCTTTCTGAAGGAGAAACGATGATAGTTGTGTTTTTTACTTCTTCATCTCTTAACTGGCTGCCTAATCATCTTCATATTAAAGTTGTTTAATTTTCCTTAGCTGCCACGCCTATTTGATAATGTTGACCCGCTGGATTTTTCTAACATCGAGACTGAGAGTTGTTTCCAGCAGACTTGGTTAGTTCAAGAGCGTTGGCTTCTGTAAATGAAAAATAAGATTGAATTGAACTTACATCTTCATAGATCATTGATAGTCTCATAAATGTTTGTGTATGTTCAGGATTAATACGCATTAACATCGGAAAAAAGACAGAGATTAGAGGAATAAATTGATCTCATTAAATTTTATCGCAATTTAAATTTATTAGTATTTAAACATGTTTAATCATGAGCTAAGTTTATACTATCATTACTTTTTTTTTCAAGTCTGCTGATCATTCGATGATTACAGCTTTCTTGAAACAAAGCTATAGGATTTGAGTTTGGAAATACACCTGGGATACGCACACTGTGCCAATAACCTGCTCTTGGGGCATTGAAATATCCCTAACTTCAATGGTCCTAGTTTTTAAGATTTCTAGTCTGGTTTGAGTTCATATAATTGGAGTAAACATTGAATTTAGCTAAAAACAAGAGATTAGTTTTAAATTGCTCGCCAGAAGTTTTGAAACTCTAGTTTAAAGATTAAATTTCCAACTTCTCGCTTATCAAAGTTTCGAATACTATATTAATCAATGATCCCGTTAGGTGATTGAATTTCAAGATTTAGAAAGCCTGCTTTTATGTAAATATAAAACAGATTCATTACCTTACTCAAGCGACTAGATTGCCTCACCGGGTCTTTTTTCTCCTTAATTTTCTCCTTAGTCTTCTTAACATTTCTACTAATTTCTCGTACCACTCTTTTGTAATCTTTCGATGTAAGCGCTTTCTTCTTGTTAAAAACGCCGTGCTTCAGGATATTGTCCCCCACCAATTCAGATTTTGACTTTTCCCACCTAGTCCATCCGGGATACTTTTGCTGCAATTCATTTTCCAACTTGGTCATGTGGGAGCAAATGGATTCTTCATCGGTGTTTTTGGCACAGTCCAAGCAACAGACGACTCTGCAGCACAAGTAAACGCACTTCCTGTTTTTTCGATCATTAAAAAACGACCCACACCAAGAGCAGAAATCAGGCTTCGCAAAAGAGGTCGAAGGTTTCATTCCAATCAGCCTAATAACGTGTCCACGAAGTCGTATTCGCTGCATTGTGGCTAATCTGCAAATAAATAATTAGTTGTTGAGATAATTAATGCCGTAAAACAGCTTAACCCATTTTCACCAGCAAAATATTTTTCTGTGTAAAATAACATACTTAACAATAACGTCACCTTAAAAAACAAAATTATATAAATACTGCGATACTGAGCACTTACCAGTCAGCGCAATAAATAATGATACCAAGAGCCAATAAAACACACCTAGTCACGGTTAGTCGCAAGAAATCTGAAGTCAATGAGAGGACGATTACGATTTATTAAATTTTGGTTAGCTTCGACAAGACTTTTGACAAAATGAATCTATCATATCTCAAACTCTGACAACTTTGGAATTTAAAATGAATATGGAAATTGCACCGCTTTATGACAAAAGCAATCGCAATAGCAAAATACACCAATCCAAATCCAATTACTAAAACGTATGCTTATATCGAGCATCTACTGTGCATAAATTATTGCGATTTCGTTTCGTGCAAAAGCATTTTGTAATTCCAGCTTTTCGTAATCACCATAAATATTATGGACGAGCTCACTCACCAAAAAGTAGAAACGTACTTTGTAAAATAAATTACGTAAATGAAAACAAGTTACACAGTGCCCCAAGGAAAAATACAACGACGTTTTTGTCTGTTGTATGCATACACGACACAGGACAGCACAAACAAGGTAAGCCAACCATATTATTCACAGTCGCGATATTGACGTTTGTGATTTGACATGACCATAGGATGAACAAGAAATAAATATACATCAAATATCCTTCATTTCTATAATGTATTTTCATTTAAAAATTAGAAAAATTCTTACTTATAATAAGATAATATTTTCTTCATTCATCAAAATAATCAGCATTTTGTTATGATAAAGTTATTTTTGACGACGTAAAGTATCCTCGGTCCATTGCAAAAGCGCAGATATTAGAAATTACTGCAGTGCGTGAGATTAAAATTACAATGCTTTGGTAAGGTTACCAGTGAAACTTGCTGAATATCTGAATTTAATATGGTATCCATCACTTCTTTATCCATAATTGTTCATGTTTGACGACGACCAATTAATAATCATATTACGACCTTTTACCCATACTTTTTGTTCTCTCAGGTCTCTGGAAATTGGTCTCCCAAGAGATAATTGACTAACAAAAATACAAAATAGCATAAATATTTGAAAAAATCTTACCTTGATAAAAGGCTGTAAACAATTTCCCTGAGAATATTGCAAATGGATGTGGGAAGTTTGCACATATGAGCAACTAAACCAGAACTACTTAAAGAGTTTATAACAATTATAAGCCTAATAATCCTAATGTAAGTAAAAAGGGTAATGATTACAAATCTGAAATGCAATCTCAACAATTTACAACAACATATAACCGATTTAATTCAAATTAAGCAAAAAATCCAGGTCAGCATAAAACCATGCATAGCATAGCAGCTGTTATTAACTATTCGAGAGAAAAAAATACAAGAATTGTTTTTAATTCCAATCATAACTTAGTTTATTTTGACACACTAGCACAAACTGACCATGACCACAGATTTTTCTTCTGCTTCGCTCTGATTGGTAGAAATGAAAAGTCGTCGGCGACGGATAAAAGCTGTAACTGGTAGTAAAGAAATAGCACAGCAGCATTTTAGTCTAGTTGCTAGTCGCTGACGTTTTTATGCCATGCTCGGATTGGTAAATACTAGCTATAATATGCAACTATGTAAGTAGCCCATTGTAAAATTGCAATAATAACAATTAAACTCTCTTTCAGATGCCGTTTTTCCTCATAAGTGCTTCAGACCAATTTATAGCTCTCAAAGGCCAAATCGGCATTGTATATGTGGTTACTACTAACGTTAAATGACCTCTTATAATATGACTTATAGTCACACAGTTATTCATGTGCACATAAAAATGTACACACATTCAATATGAAAGCACAGTCTACAACAAGAGAGTAATTTGTAAAAAGTCACCAAAACGTTTTTTGCTTTTCCTTTTCTTGTTTCAACGTGCCCTGAATACCTACGTGTGTGGTCGAGACTCGAGACAGAAAAAAAGGAAGTGACTTGAATTGAATAAAAGAAGGACAAGATTACACAAACTCGCGAGTAATGTGCGTAAGCAAATCAATTTTTTTCTTCCCTTAATTTACAGTATACTACGTCGTGCGTAAGTGAGTGTGCATAAATGTGAAAGCAAGTAAGAATTGGATATTATTTTTCGATGTTTCTGTATTGTTATTGTTTAGTCTTATTCGTGTCGTAACTTCAGTTGTGCTGTTGAAAGATAAGGGCAATAGACGGATTTGTAGCTGTGATATTATTATTCTCACCAGCATTTTAATTGGATCAGTGCCATACACCAAATCATTCAATTTGTCAATTATATTACAATTGTCGCTAGTCGGTTGCTAGTTTCAAAAATATACAACAGAAAAAGAAGTTACCAGTCCGTGAAGGGAACAAATAAGCACACAGGTAGGTCTAATTTTTATCAGTTAAGTCCATTTAATAGTTAAGTTGATGTTGAAGGGAGTTTCGAAGATCATAATAATTGATATGTTTCGGCATTAATGGAATCGCTTTATTCATGGCTTTAATTAACTCTAAGTTTTTTCTATAATAATTTATGTTTCAGTTAAACTACTACCTTTACCCCAAAAATCTTTCCAGTGCGCATCATAATCATCATGGATGGTCCAGCTGATACTCTGGGTAGCTCTCTTCAACAGAGGCACCAACAACTGGAGCGCAAATTTGAAGATATAAAGGAAAAATTAGAAGAGGAGATTGAACAGCGAAAGCTGGACAATTTAAATTCGAACAAGGAGGCAGAGGATAACAGACTTATCCAAATGGCACTCACTAATCTGTGCAAGAAGTTCGAAAACGACCACAAGGAGGAAGTTGACAAATTAATAATTTCCAACTCTCAGCAGCTGGCGGAAAAGTCTTTGGAATTGGATGCAACAAAGTCTGCTCTCCGACTTTTGCAATCTCAACTGGCGAGACAGGAAAAAGAATTGCAGAGTAAAGCTGCTATCATCGATAAAATTAATGGAGAAGCAAAGAAGGCGCAAAAGGATCTCCAGGAACGTACTGAGGAGGTAGGAAAGCTGCAAGTCAGGATTTCTAATCTGGAGAAGAAGTACTGGGAACAAACTTTCAAAACTCAGCAAGAGGCGATGGAAGGTCAACAAGTTCGCGAAGAACTCTTGCAGCAAATTGAAAACCAACAAGGTGAGATGTCCACCCTCATAGAGAAAGTTTTGCAACTTGAGAAACTGCACAATGAGACGATCAATACACCGGATGCGATGAATAACGAATTTACCATTGAAGACACAGAGGAGACGGTGGCAGGGATTGATTTGAATGCGCAATTTGGAGTTGAGAATTTCTTGGATGCTGAAGCGCCTGATACGGATGACCCGGGTATGGAACTAATGAATCATCCAACAGTAGGCACAACGGACACAACTCTGGCTTCGAAAACATCCGTGGGGAACGAAGCAAACAGGATCGAGGCGGTATGCTACCCGTAAGTAAATAGTAATATTTCGTCAGTCATTTTCTGGACCTTTTACTTTGTAAACACGTAAATGTTTTGCTTCTTAACTGGTATGTTATAAATTAGTACCAATGGTTTATGTAATTTCTTTAAATTGCCTTAGATTTCTTGTGACTGACAATTCGGATGACCAGTTGTTCCATTTTTCCAGCTCAGGAATTTGTGAGTTCAACAGAGGTCTGGAAGAGTCGGAGTCAAACGATGACGAGGAAATGGGGTACTTTAAGTTTATCCATTTCCTAATTATAGCTATAAGAAATAATCCAATCCAATACTGAATCTTCATGCATACAAGTTATTAATAACACGCCGTTTTTTTTAATTTATTGCTCAGTAGTGACGATGACGATTCTCGAGATGACGATGCTGGAGTCAATGACGGTGAGTTTGAAGAAGATGGTGGTCAGGTGCGACCATTAAAGCGGAAGCTATCTGAACAAGACCAGAGCTCTCTGGTTATCTCAAAATTGCAAAAATCGCAACAATGGGAATTATCATCCGCAGCTGGTCAAGGCAGCAAACCAGAGCAGTCACAGCCAGGCTCGTCAACGATTGCTGATGATTCTACTCCTCGCTCATCCTAAGTTCAAAGTCGCATCAAATCATATAAGTTGATAGGTATGGTAATAAATCATATCATGACAAGACATATTATTGTGAGAACGTATGTTGTGTAAAATTAAATCAAATACTAACAAAAAATGAAGTGGGTTGATAGATTATACTGATAACCATTTAAATTAAAGTTTCCAAACGATAGATTACTGTCCATCGTTAGTTTAGAGTAGATAATATTTTCTTGTTCTAAGTAAATGGCGAATTATAAATTTTTTCAACGAGTTGGCTAAACATTTTCTCTTAGGAAAAAATCACTTTGTATAAATTCAAATTATAGATGACTTGATAATATAGCTATTGTATTTACTAATTATTTCGGATAATATTGTAACTTGTAATATTATTAGGTTTTAGTACTAACCTTGAAATTGTGTAGTCAGGTTGTGTTAGGAAAAATCGTTTGATTTGTAAAATTACCAAGAAGCACTTGTGAGACGCAAGTATATAGTAAGCTTGGTTCACATTATTTTGTTTGTACATAAACCGATTGAAAAAATGCCCTTGATTGTAGATAATTAACCATGATAACATAAAAAACATAAGTGGTGGGGGACTGCTGCTAATGATTGTAGAGTTATTCATACATGTACTGTATATTTACTAATAAAATACTTTGATAAAAATGTAATCCTGATAAAATTATTACATGTTAGTACTTGGTTTTCCTTATTTTTTGTCCGAATTGCGTACATGTTAATTTAGAATTCGGCAAGCTTATCAGCGAAAATCCCAACTCGGAAACACTGTGGTAACAATTTTGGATTCATCAACAAACAGTTTCTTTAAAAATTAAATATGCTCAGTTAAAATTACCACAATGATTTTAAATTTACTTGCCATTTGAAAGTCTGAAGGAAGGACTATAGTGGAAATGCATGGCATTATGATGAATGCGTGTCTGTTTTGTTTAAATGTTACTTAAATCGCCAGCAGTAGTAGAAGTGGCGAGGTTCAAGCTTTGAATTTTGTTGCCAACCACTTAAAATGCTTTATCCCAATTTTGGAAAGATTTGTAACGGGTAATAACGACAACTTACAGGATAAAAGGCAACCTTCATTTTGTTGGATACAGGATTATAAATCGATTGACTGTTGTGAAGACAGTGGGGTTATATTTAGCTCTAAGAATAACTCCTCGGTGGGCGGAACTGTTATCATGACTTGTGACCTGGAAAGTGTTCAAAATTTCACCTGTGGTTTTTAGACTTAGTTTCAATATTATGATTTCGGGAACTTTTAGTTATGTTTAAAAACTTTTTTTACTCGTTATAAAACACTTTATATGTTATACTGATGGCGAGTGTTAAAGATATACCAATGGCTTACCATATAAATATAACAGTAATATTTTGTTCAAAATATTGCTATCAAATACATGTTTTTTAACCGTTTAGAGAGTTGTTAAATCATATACTGTCCAAACAATAATAATTGAAGTATTTGCATATTTTTTCCTTTATTCTTTACAAATAACACGATAAGCTAATTAAGTTTCCACACATTTTTTAAAATCCAAATACATAAGATCCGACACATTAAGAATAAAAGGGAACCATAAGTTATTTTTTTAAAATAACAAGAATGTTTTTGGCTTTAGAATATTTATTCTGAAATTCACATTGCTTTTTTTGTAGTCATCTTTTTTGTTAGCAGTAAAAAAATTGCGTCCCTTATCAATATACATCCGAGCCAATATGATAATAATAATATTTAAAAATTTAGATAAACAAACACAATTATTTACGTTCATAATTTAATAAATTCTATAAATTGTGTAGCTCAAGCTCATTATCTGATTCCAAATGAGTTGTCCAAGCATTGAAAAAAACGACGCAGTCATCATCACATAATTATTTGGCTTCAACGTCAAACAATAACATTATGCTTGATAGACTTGGTTCCAATATGGTGTGCTCATCAGATGATCTCTCTTGAGAAGTATTTTTAATCGTTATCAATGATAATTTTTTATGAGGAAAATAAATCTTTAAACAACGACAATTCTTCTCGCACATATTTTTTTCAAGTTTTAAAATCAAGATCAGTTTACCTCACCAATGAATTTATTTTTGTGATCGCGGTGGCGGTAGCAGCAGAGTAGTGTAGGAAATTGGGTGCTGGTTGCTGAGAGTTGGAGCCGTCAAGGTAAGAATAACGAGTTTAGTGGGGACTCCAACAGTTCCATATAAGCTTGTGAGTCCATTTCCTCCAAAGTCTTGTTTAATTATATAAGATATACTTTTATTTCCATTTTTTTCCAAATTGCGGAATTGCGTGCTGAGAGGACGGGGAGTACTGAACTGCCAAAACTGTGTACTACTTCAACAATGAGAGCTGTGATAATGACGTTGTCCACCACTTTAGTCAGCTTTGAGCTTTACTACAGCACCCTAGTCGAATATAACAACAGGGGTTTGTCGATTGATAGTGTCTGTCTGGTGGATAGGGAGGAACTGGAAGTAAAAACTGGCTGAGAACCTCATCCTCTACTCCGTCGTCATCAACAAAACAACGTATTGGTGAATGTTATTCTTCAAAAAATATTTTTGGATCGGTGCAACAATACCGCGACTACTCCAGGAAGCAGCAGGATCTCCTACTGACATGACAGCCCATTGTCTAGGGATAATTCGTCTCCGAGTGATTATTTGAATTTTTGCTGGTGGCTGTGGTAGTAGTGGTGGGGGATGAGTGAGAGAGAATGAAGAAGTCTGAAAGAGTGGTGAACTGGATGAATAATGATGCTGGTGTTATTTTTCCAGCCAGTATCCAATGCACGTCAACAGACACAAGCCATCCATCATCCGAGTCGCCGTCAGAATCCAAAGTGAAATGTGGCCTGTGGATCGTCAGCTGAAGGGAGGGCGTTATTATAATCTGGGGGACTAGGAGGATGTCCAGATTGAGAGGAAAATATCGTCTGGACGAGCTGGTGTAGTTAGTGTATGGTTTTTGAAACTGATGGATGGATGGGGTAGAATGTTCGCCCAATGAGGATTTTAGTTGGAAAATTGAATTAACTCCATAGACTCCTTCCTTCCACGTCTCCGTTATCCCTGAAACTGGCATAAACTTTTCAAAATTTGCCAAAGACAATAAATCAAGTTGAATGTGAGAAAGCTTCATTAATTGAATGATTCCTCCTGGAGCACCCTCGCTATTCTTCTATGATTTCATGTAGTCGTCCAAAACCTATCCTCCTTTCCATAAGCACACCTTCTCATTCAGCCTCTCCATTTGGGGGGAATCGTGGAGATCAATGGGCGTTGTCAATAAACGGTCCATGTTTCCTTTCAAAGTTCGGGAATACTTGTTCCGGAACCTCTCTGGCATCACAAAGTACAAAAAAGTGGGAGTCTCTTCTCGACTAGGTAGAGCCCTAGAGTAAGGTCCTGCACCAGATAACTTGATATATTTAGTTGTTTTGTTCTTTGGGATTCTGGAGCATCCAAATGATCTCCTTTTGATGTATGAACCCCAACCCCTTCATCGATTCCCATCAAGGCGCCTACTTTACTAAGGACCTGTGATGGGGAATATAATAAAAATTTTTAATTGAAGACCTGAAGATTTTGAACAGTTAAAAACATTAATTTTACCAATCGTCTCAGAATCCATTCCCTTCAATCGTAAAACAGTAAACGTCATAAGGTTCCCTCTCCGTCTCTGATGATGATGATAAAGACTCGTACTATTTACATTATATTTTTAGCAGTGTTTTCGACAACTGACTAACAACTAACTTAAAAAAACAAAACATCCGGAGATTATCCCCAGGATTAACTTTCCAACTACGCCGATAACATCCCAGAAGAGAATTAAGCTGTATCTCATTATAAAAGAGACATATTGGACACACCTGATTCTTCATATGTTTTTACCTCAGCTGCAAAGTATTATAGCACATATTATAGCCCTGTCTTTGGGCATTCTGATATGGTGCCACACAATATAAAGATCGAAATACGCCAAACGTTGTGACGGATCTGATGTAAGGCTCCCCAATCGCAGTATTCAGACCCCGGAAAATGTGATAAGTATGTTTTTTTTAATCTGCGCATATCTTGACTTACAGAAGAGATCAGCTAACCACGATTATATGTTTCTATAATACATTATTATAAAACTTTTCGTTTATATAATATCAACATCAAAGTTTTATACTTTTTCAATATGCATGATGAGTCTTAATCTATAATATTATAGTAATGATGAGTTTTGTTCTAAACACTATAAACAGAATCAAGCATAATCTATGAGAGTTGTATGTTGTTGACCGCAAGCACAGGATAAACTGCGGTTATTCATCACGGAGTGCGTCAAAACATATTTTTGTGTACCGATCACCTTCCATTTTTAAAATTCTAACCAAATATCCGGCTGTTAATTTACCCACCCCCAGAGCCCTTTTGAGAAAATAAACTTGTAGCTGTTCCAACACATCCATATACCTTAGGGCCCAGAGATGGGCACCATACAAGGACACTGACGAGGCGATCGAGTGGAATAGAGTTTCTTTTTTCTTTCCAAGTTGACATTCTTCCTTGGGTAATTATTTGCCAAACAGAGCCTAGCGCTGCAATTCCCTTTTGCTTCATATTTTTTGCACATATGTCAAATAAACCAGAACTTGAAAAAATTATTCCTAAATACGTGTATTGTTTCACAATTTCTATATTTTTGCCTAGGTACGTAAATCTGACGTTGCCCACAGGCCCCCCTCTTCTAAATATAACGACTTGCGTTTTACTTAAGTTAACTGTTAAGGAAAGCTCTTCAAAGTAATTTTCTAGCAAGCATATTTTCTTTTGAAGGTGACCTGGAGTAGACGCTAGTAAGACCATATCGTCTGCGTAACATAATAGTTGTAGGTCAAATCTATGTGTTATTCGAACTCCAGGAATACCAGAGTTGCGCAGGACGTCTTCAATATCTGAGACATATAAATTAAATAGGAGTGGTGACAAGATTTCCCCTTGCAAAATACCTTCTGTTAATTGTATTTCCTCTGATGGCCCCGCCGGGGTTTGCACTTTTGTAAATGACCCTTTGTATAGATCTTCTAGTATATTAAAATTTTTACTTGAAATTCCTATGTCGTCTAATTTATTCCACAGTTTACAATGCGCGATGCTGTTAAACGCCCGCTGAAAATCAATAAATAAGGCATACACTTTTCTTTTTAAATTAAGTTGTATAGCAGTGTTTCGGCAGAAAATTTGGTCATCACAACTCCTACCCTTTCTAAACCCACCTTGTGCTTCAGGGAGTAAACCCTTTTGTTCTGACCATATACTTAGTCTTATTTGTAAAATTTGTGTAAATAATTTGAGTGAAGTATCTAGGAGTGATATTGGCCGATAATTTCCGGGCTCTGATGGATCTCCTTTTTTATAAATCATAACTGTAGACGAGCTTAACCACTCTTCAGGTGTGATCTCATTGTGGAGTATGTTATTATTAATTTCAAGAAGTTTAGTTAGTGCTTCCTCTGGAATATTTTTCAAGAATTCATTGCTCAGCTCATTTAGGCCAGGGCATTTATTGTTAGGTAGCTTGTGGATTGCATATTTTAGTTCGTGAATGGAGATATGGGAGTCTAAAAAAGCATCAAGTTTGCCTTCAAATTTTTTGTTGTCTGTTTGACGAGGAGGCATAATATCTTCATATAATTTATTCCACTCTGCTTTTGTCACTTGTGCCGGTGAGGAAGTAGTTCTGCGAATGTTTTTACCGCTTTCCAGAAGTCGGACGGATATTTATTGTTTTTAGTTTTTTTTTGCTGATTCTCTTGATACATTGATTTTTTCACTCTCGTAATTTCTTTAAACGTTTTGTTGCTTGCTGATAGGCAGCGTGACCTAATAAATAATTTGATCTTTTAAAATATTTGAGCGCATATTTACATTGCGAGTGTGCGTCAGCACATTCACTATCAAACCAGGGTTGGTTATTACGCGTTTCTCTATTATTTGTCATGCCAGCATAATGTGCAGCTTTTTGCATAGCTAATGAGAATTCATTCATATTTAAGTCTTCTACATCCGATATATGATGTAGCATTGCTGATTGAAACTTAACTACATTATCAGGTTTCCACCGAAGGCGGATGTGACCATTATCAGAAAAAACAGTGGTACTTGTTTGAATGTTAAAGTTAAAAGATAGTTTACATGGCATGTGGGATGAATGGCGTGCCTTTAGCACTTTTAAGTTCTGCAATATTTTAATACCATTAAAATTTGTCATCGCAAGATCGATTACGCTTTTGCCTTGAGGGCCAAGGAATGTACAAGGTGTCTTTTTGAAATCTATTGGTCTTAGAGCTGCCGTTGAAGAAATACTGTTATACATATACTTTTGAATTTAGTAGTTTTGCATGGCGTAAGGATTAAAATTTTAGTTACGATCGATTTAAAACTGCTAGGTCGTGTCAGTTTTGAGCAAGATGAGTTCAAGTTAATTGCGACTCAATTTTGCACGGTGGGGCATATTGAGAAACGAGCATGGCAACGTGTTCCAAAAGTCAAGTTCAAGAAAATTTTTTGATGAAAAATATTTTTTCGATTAGAGCATGAAATATGCATATAAATAAAGTCTTATCCTTAGGTGTAGGCAGGTTGGCGTAATATAGAGTTAATGCGTGCTGGCAATATAAGAATAATAAAATTAAGTTGTACTTTTGCTTGAAAACTTATTTCATGTATGATATGTTATGTTATTACCAGAGCCTCCTCTCCTGGTTTCTGTACTATACAGCTATATTGCTTAAAATTCTTACAAAACGAAATATGCCTTTTACATTTAAGTAATTACAGAGTACATTTACTGATTAAAGAGAATGTGGTATTAATTTAGCTTCTTCTAATGAAATAATTTGTTAGTTTTAAAATTGTACAGCTACATATGCAATGTTTGTGATGGGGTGATTAAGGATATATCGTCCAATAATGATAAATAGGTAACAAAGCATATAGGGGTAGTGAGTTAGTAAACACACAAGTAAAAGTAAAATGGAGATTTCAGAGACTTCAGACATTCACATACTTCATTAGTAAAAGCTGCTAAACCTCTAGCTTGTCGGGTTCTCTTTTCGCCATGCATATGTATAGATTTGAAAATGGAATGTCAAATGTTTTGCAGAGCTGGTTTAAAACTCGTATACGCGTCTACATAAAATATAGTCGTGTAGCCTACTTGTACCCTATTGCGTCTGTACATATTTTATTGGGATGTTTAAAAAATGTTAGCTGTGTTCGTTACGGCAGTGTATGTACGTACAGAATTGTCCCAATAAATGAGTCAGCACAATGCAAAAAAAGCAAAGTTTCTGTTTTAGGCAATTCTTAGGTTTACTTTAACTACTCAGGTTCGTTTGGAAAAAATTCTGGATCGACGGATAAACGCTTCATAATAAGATTCATACATATTTGATCATGTAATATTCTTATTTTAGTCTAAAAAATGCTTCGTTGCTTAGTAATTGCATTACAGGAGCAAATCGCGTGGAGGAAAGCTTATTACCAATATACAACGACGTTTAGCATACTTGTTGTTTTGATAATGTAAATTAAATGAGCATTATGTGATTATGTCTTATCGAATCCCTAAACCCTAGATTGAGGTGTGTATTCCCACGATTTTAAAACTTAAAAGAGTACATACGTTTTCATCATACGTAAGAACGTATTCTTCATAGGTACATAACTTTCGTAAATGGCTTTCATGTTATTAACTTAAATTAAATTACAGGTGCGAGCTGAAGACAACCAACAACAATTTCAATGAAAACAAGATAAAGATAAATACTGCGTTGCTGGGCAGCATGTCTATAGCAGCTTCCTGTTATAATGAACAGGTTTAATTAATGCTTTATTATGTTTTGTGTCGATATAGTTTCAACGAAAGCTTCATATTTTCTGTTGTTCGTCTTGTTTTGTATGATGTTACTACGTACCCAATAAATTAAGCTGAAATTTTTTAAGATAAATTATTACACTGTCTAAAATAAACTACATGAACTATGTGCAAATGCCGGTGAAAAGTACAAGCAGCTGTTAGCGCTAACGTATATGGTTAGATGCAGCCCGAAACTTAATTCCAGTTTAATTTTGTGCCAGCTAATTTAATCATAAATATTTGATTAAATATATTTAAAAACATTAAAATTAGGCACATGTTTAAGTGGATTTATGTAAGTATTAAACACAATGCGCAGGATAATGGCCAACTTAAGAACTTTACGTACGGCTTCTATAAAATAATGAGCAAATTTCTGGATTATTGCTGTGGCTCAAAGTTTTATATTTTGGATGCTAAGATGCTTATTTAAAACCTTTGATTTGAAACTAACCTTATTCCTTCTACGCCTAACTACAAATCCTGCCTTAGCTTTAACACTTCTTCTAGCGCAATT
>JAQIWO010000200.1:0-18123 GCA_034695405.1 Entomobrya muscorum
TTTAAACATGATTTTTTATAACTCCCAAAAGAAAACTTCAGCGACAGATCTCCAGAACGAAGAGAGAAAATGAGACAAAAAAGTATAATGACGGCGACACAATGTCATTATCACAAACATTTTATTAAGTGTTCTCCTTTAACAGCTTTTCATTCATTAGACAAGTTCATGTTTTGACTAGAAGACATTGTCTTCATTCATTAGCAGTTTATTAAAAGAAGCAATTTTTTTTTCTCTAGGTTCTTTGACAGTACTTTTAGTGAATCAGCCATAAAAAATGCATAATAGAGCTACAAGCAAACTTACAGAAGCAGTAAAAATAAATATATAGGAAAGTGAGAGAGAACAACCAGCAGAAAATTATCCACATAAAACCTACACTAGACATAACAACACTTGTAAACAAGGGAACAGATTCTTCATAAAAAAAAGTCATAAAGATAAGAGGATATGAAATGTAAAGCGGTGAGCATGTATTAAGTTAAATCCCCATTCTCCATTTCCTCTCGTCCAGTTACACCAAACAAACACACTTAGAAAATATTATAATGTGAAATGAAACAAAGTATGATTATTTTTTCCCTAGGTATGGCAATAAAGATATATGATTACGTTTATAACTATAAGATGTTTTACGCTAAGCTATACAACATGAAATATGTAAAAATAATTGTTGAACTTCTCCACATTTGTGTTCTGTGCGTTTAATTTAAGTCTACATGTTTCTTTTATGTTAATTCAAATCAAATTTGTAAAATCCTAATTTAGCTCGCAGGAGCTCGCTTTTTCGAAAGGTGGGTATGTCATGAATGGAATGCGGAGATGACAGAAGTCATCCTATAAATAGCGCATGCAATAAATAAATGAGAGAGATTGATTGACAGACAAGCAAGAAGAACGGATCACAGTGCAAGTTATTTCTCACACGAGAGTGGCCAATGGCCACGGTGGCTCTGCTGAGAGCCGCTGGCAGCATAGCTTCCCATATATTTCCCAGATTCACAACTGGTGGAGATACGATTGGTTTCCTACCTCGCAGCCAAGCAGAAACTTTAAAGATGTTTCAACCCCAGTGACATGTGACCACTTTTAGCAATTCTACTAAGAATCTAAACTATCAAAGAGTTAAAGTTAAGAGTTAAAGTTTGGAGTGAGAAACGACAATTAATCTTTTTTCATTCCATAATAAAATATATTATGGAAAACAACTCTCTTAAAAATCAGAAACAAGTTACGAAAACACAGTTCGGATTCATTCTTTCAAGAGCTACTTTAAACCTCAAACGTCCAAGACGAGAATAATCAGTAAACTTCTGAAGTTAAAAGGGTAATTAAAATAACTAAAATCAATTTATGCCTATAGCATATTACATTCATAAAAATTCTAAAGTACAAGCTACGTATAAAATGCTCGAAAAGATTATAATAATGTCACAATTCTCTCAGCGAAAACTGAAACCGGGAAACGGTTTAAAACATTTTTTCATGTGCATGAAAATATGAGTTTAAACGCTGACTGACTGTGACCTTGGCTTGTGATAATAACCTTTACAATATGCATAAACTTTTAAGAATTTTCATCTTAATAAATCTCATCAGAATCAGAGTTAGAATTTATAAATAATTTGACAAATACTGATAAAAAAGAAAATGTGTGGACATAACTCATTTTAGAATTTTTTTTTATTAAAGTTACATAAACCCAGTGATATGGAATTTAATGTGTCATGGTCATGACAAATAAAATTACATTCCACGCTATAAACCCAGAATATAGACACAATTACGGACTCTTTTTCCAATTTCAGCATTTCAAAGAATATTTCAAAAATATATTTTCAAATTTGACTTCCTTCGTTTATTACTCAGAAATGTATGAAAGTTTATCAAATGTTTGCAATATACCTATAAAAGTAATGTATAAATATATACAAAGAACTTATACATGACAGCAACTCAAGGACAAAACCAGAAATATGATGTATGAGATGATAAAAATGGAAGGATGAATGGAATCTTTTTTATTAACATACCTAATTTATCTGTGTACCTAATTATTTTAAACATATATTTTGATCTGAAAGAGAGATAAAAAACAAAGTATATCAAATTACTCTAAATTATCAACTCAAGTCTCCCTCAAATGTAACTTAATTTCATTTAGCCTACATAAAATTCAAAGATCTTGACCATGAATAGCAAGGAAAATGCATAATAGCTTGCACAAAGAATTTAGAACTTGAAAGATGACTCACAAAATCATTGAAATGATCATTTCATGGTTTTCTTGTATGAACAAACCTAATCAACACATGAATGCTGAGCGATGTTTTGCTGAATTTAACATGTGTTCTATTATGTGCATGAACATTTTACTACTAAAAATCTTTCTATAATTTTTTTTAGTAATACAAGACCCTTTATAAAAACTAGTCTGCAAAAATAAAAAACTTATTTTGAACTCAAGTAAAAAAAATATTAAGGAAATCCTTCTTAAGACCTAGTATTTTAAATTTGACTTCAATTTCCTAGTTAATTTAGTCGTTAAACGAATGAATGATAGAATAAACTTTTAATTAGGGTAGATATTATAGCTATATGTCCATGTAAACTTTATAAACAATTTCGACATTGAATCGTCATAATGAATGTCAACAATATCTGCAACACTACTACGAGCTTGGAATAAAATCCAACATTCAATATAAACAGACTATTGGTCATACAAACTACGCGAAAGAAAATAGCTTCTGAAAAAATGGATCGTAAGGTATTTACTATCTGCGTGTGTGATGAAGGAATGGAATTCCTGTGTTTTGATAAACATGCGAAATGTCACAAAATGATTATATGCGCAAAAGCCATAAAAAAGAAGCCAAAACAATGTGTGACTGACTCGCAACTTGACTATACTAGACAGTTAGGTACAGTCTGAATCATAAATATCTATAATACCAATTCCAATTAATGAGGATTGAAGGAGAATGTAAGGGCCATTTTTATTTGACTTGCTAAGCATTTCAATCTATTCAATAAAAATGTTCAAAACATAAAAACAAGCTATTTGACATTCACAGAATGTTAAATGTGTACAACCGAAAATCCTTTTACGAACTCTAGACTGCGACAATGAAAAACAAAAACACAATGAAATGAATATTTCAAGTTTAGCATTCAAGTTCAAGTCAAGCAAGTTTGTAGCTCACGAGGAAGAGTTTTGAGGAAGTTGACGAATAAAGAATGTCTCATGAACGTCTAAAATAATTATAAAAACTGACAAGGACGCTTTATAGAAGAAACGCACAAACTGCTTTAAAAAATAAGGTAACAAAATATAACAAGCGACAAAATATGTAAGCGACTACTAATTATCAAAGCCATGCAAATGGCATGATCGCGGGTGCGTTTATGTCAGATTACCAACTTATCACCCCTTTAATCTGGTTAGACAGCTGGGCATTGATTATTTTAATATCAATTGTTCCTTCCCAAATTACAACTTATCACAACAGGAAAACCCTTATCAGATCAAAATACAATAAACAAAATCTAGTCTACAAATTTAGTATACACATTATGACTAATCCTCTTCGACAAGCAAACAGAGATATAAAAGAATGTGAATTCTTAGAGAAAATATGTATCCCTTTAACTTCAACAAAAAAGTTAAAGGAGGGTGGGATAAATGGCCACCTCCTGTTTACATGCCAAGCCCAACGCTGAAGGGGAATTTGAGACAAGATAAAAATAGATCAAGTGAAATATAAAATATAATCCACAAAAAAAGCACCGAATATGTTATGAAAAAAAAAATTTAGTAAGTGAATTTATACAGTTATAAAAGAGATTTAAAGAGAAAAATGAAAATCGCTGAAAAGAAATACAAAGAGTTTAAAAAGAGAGAATTTTAAAGAGATAAATGAAAAAGCGATGAACATGAATATAAAGAGATTTAAAAGAAAAGAAAAATATAACTTGCGATTTAAACTTATTATATATTTTTTTTAGCAATTATTACGACAGTTATTTAAATTAAGTTATCCAAGATACTCAAAATAAATGCCTGACGGGGCCAAAAATTCAATTACGTTCTACGACTATTATTATTCGAAATTATTCTGCAAGATCGAAAATCGATCCAGTACTTGATGTACCACTGGTGGCCACACACAACGCGTACTGGACCGATAAGAAAATGAAGTTGAGGTGACTGCACGGCCAGCGTCATTTCGGCAGATCCTCCTTTCTGGAAAGGAAGCAAGAGAAGAAAAAATGCGGAAGTGCGTCTATACTTAATATGGATATGGCACAATACCACAACAACGTAAGCAAAATATTTGCTTCCTGGAATTCATCAGTACAATCTGAAGAGTTCTGGAACGTCAAATTTAACTACCAAAATGTTCTAGCTAAACGAAAGACTGTTATGCATGAATTATGCATGTGTCTGTGTTCCTTATGCAAGCCAAATATAAGTAACACATTACAAAAACAAATTGCTGAAGAACGACCGGAAGGATGACAGGATTTCCGGACTAGGAAGAATTCCCAGAATACGAAGGGATAAGAGAACAGGACCGTCACACCAGGACATTAACTTGCCCAGAGACTTAAAGGACATGGAAATGCAACCAATCTAATAGTTTTAGGAACGAAAGTAACAAGTATGGAAATTAATTTTAGAAAAAGGGTAAATAAAATATTATAGTATAAGTTTATTTACATACTCAATTTAGAGTAAAATACAAACACACATTACACGGCAAAAATAGATTATTAAGTAACTCTCTAAATCTTCTAACTTGAAAACCTGGATAATCAATGCCCAGAGTCTCACAAATTTTTTCCACCATGAGCCGTGAGCGCACAGCCAACCATTTGCAACATTTTCTTGTATCCACATCACCATATACCAAAGAATCAAAATATTCCACTTTTGTTCTCTCTCGATTATAATCATCGCACTATGCGCAAAAGGACGAATAATGTTTGTATTAGAGTTCACGGTGAGGTTCTCACAAACAGTTTCAGTTTCACCAACAAAAACGACCATAACAATAATGAAGTCAGCAGACTTTGCTTCCTCCTTTAACTTTCGCCACGTACGTTTTGCTGGTGTTGACACAGACATAGACCCACCGTCAAACGCAATGTCAAACTCCCCAGAATTAATATATAAAATTTTTTTCTGATCACGTATTAACTTTTTAGCAGGAATATCGCGTAAATCTTCAAATCCCAAATTTTTAACAAAATAATTAATTTGTCGGTCAGTGAGACCAAAGAAATATTTATTTTTGTCCCAAACAGCCATTTGTCTCTAGATTTTAATATTTTCCACTGAAAGTTAAAATCGGTTTTATTAAGAATCTTTATAATGTCTAAGAAATGACTGATTTCTAAAGCGGATGTTAAAAGAATGAATGACAGGCAAAATGAGAGATGCAACAGAGCTGCGAAATAGCAAAAGCATAGTGACCAACATAATTCAATTAAAATTTTCTCCTACAAAACCATGAGTTTACAAGTATTTTGGCCACTAGTACACACACTTATGTAACCAAATTTCACTATTATAAAAGAGCTGCAATGGAAAACCTCCAGCGCAAAGCGAAATGGGTACTGCAATCATTATGACGGCGACAAAACGTCATTAGCAGAAACATTCTTTTTGCTCTCCTGTAACTTGTCCTTCTCCTTTCAGTCAACAATATTTGTTTTGACTGCGAGAAACTATAAAAAACAAATTCAGATTCTAACTTTCAAACTCCTTGTTCTATACCCCAGTCATACACCACACCAATAGCTTTTTCCTTTTCCTTTAACAACATTTTCATTCATTCATCAATTTTCCTTATCGCTCTCTTACAACTCGGAGACAATGTAACTAAATTATCATTACACAGCAGAACTAGAACTTAAGCAGAGAAGAAAATCATTTAAAAAAAGTCAAAGGTAAAGCCATAAATATACAAAGCGTGGAGCATGCATTATGTAAAGCTTCGCTCTTCATTTGCATCTCAAGAGCACCACACCAACACACCTAGATAATATTATATTGTAAAGTGAAACATAGTATGAATATATTTTTACGACTGCATGGCTGACTGCTATAAGAAATACTTATATTTTATTTTACTTTGTTTTGATATATTAAGTTTATAAGTGAAACCAAGTATGATTTTTTGAATGCATGGCAAAAATTGAGGATTAAATTTATACCTATAAGATATTCTACATTAAGATAAATAATCTATATTTTACTTTTGCAAATTTTTTGTACCTTTGTGTTCAGATTTATAAACTTCTGTATGCGTATTTTATGTAAATTTAGATCAAAATTCAAATTTGTGGAATCCTAATTTAGCTCGCAGGAGCTCGCCTTTTTTCCAAAGGTGGGTATGTCATGAATGGAATGCGGAGATGACAGAAGTCATCCTATAAATAGCGCATGCAATAAATAAATGAGAGAGATTGATTGACAGACAAGCAAGACGAACGGATCGCAGTGCAAGTTATTGTCACACAAGAGTGGCCAATGGCCACGATGGCTCTGCTTAGAGCCATTGCCAGCATAGCTTCCTATACTTTTCCAAGATTCACAACTGTGGGTAAAAAATAATGTCAATCCCAAATTTATTCGTTGCCTTATTTATTTATCTAGGAGTTGACTTGACAAATTAAAAAAAAACTCTGTAGGAGAAGAAACATTGTATTGCCGTTAGCTGCCATGGCAACCTGCTGCTTTTAGATTAGCACCTTTATCGTAACCTTCAAGTGGAATGACGAAGGTGAAAACTTGATTTCGAGCACAGGAAGTCTATACTTCTCTATGCAAAAGTAAAAAAAGGTTTTGTGAGCAGCCTTCTCACAGTGTATTTATTCTGAATAATAGCGATATTGTGTGGGTAGTGAAACTACTGTCTCTTATGTGTATGCAATATTAACAGACATAGCGTGTTGTGCAAAGCCAATATTCTTTAACTTCGCTATAGTAATGATGATAAGCTTATGGTTGACAGTGCCTTGCGATTATTGATTTAACGATTTTTTATGACCACGAACGATAATTCGTAGAAAAATAAGTATTCTTGGCAATAAAAAAGCGGAAGAGGGAGGAAATCCAATGAATATAAATACGACCTGAAACGTAAAATACATTGACAAAAGTCCATAAAAAATAACTAATTTGATAGTAGAGAAAAATTAGATTAAGTGTTGCGCATGGACGTAAAAAGACTCATCTTTTACATCCCCAGCGGACATTTATTGTACATAAGTGTTGTACGAAAACATATACAACTAATTGGAATAAATCTCTAACCTTGTGTACCCAAACTTAATTTAAAAATAAGAGTTTTGAAACCCTAAATTCGTAAATTCGCATTTGGAGGCAAATATCTGAAAAACGAATGGCTAACGTGGTTTTCTGGAGTCGGTCACTATCTTAACCTCAAAAGTTAGTATAAAAAATCTCTATTAACTATTCGCGCCGTCGGTGCTGAAGAGAAGATGATTTGACTGCTGCCACTTTGCCTTGACTTGTTTAGGGGCTAGTCGTAATTAATTCGACTAGCTTATCATGTAAAAAAAATTGAATTTGATTTCGTTTAAAAATTGTCAGTTGAATACAGTTTGAAGTAAAAGCATTTCATTTCCAATTGTCCAAAACGGAAAAGCATCCTAATGGCCACTGCAATCACCTATTGTATTTTAGTTAGCCTAGTTGGCGGATTGGTGATGGCAAATGAAGGTCCTTGCCAAACGAAAGTTATGAGAAGGGCCTTGCAAAACTTGCTAGAGTCAGTCCGGGCGGAGCCTGGAAGGTACAACCTCTACTTTGACTCGTTTGACCTCCGCGACTGTGGCTTTCCACTGACCAATATTTGGTACATGACTCTCCCAAACTATACAAACGATGAGGTTGTCGACTACCATTTCCCATTCAAATACTCGCAGCCATCTAATATTGTCATTCAGAGCGTGTTTTTCGATGTGGGTGCATTATACCAGTTTGCAATGCACCCCACAACGCTTTACGTTTTTGTAGCATTGTATGCCATGGAAAACACTGAGGCTCAGCTCAACACGACAGAAATATTCTCTGTGGAAACAAGAAACATGCCAGCGCTCAAAATCCTTCTGTACTTCAGCCATGGGACCAGCAGAAACAATGCATTTCAAGTTGAGTACTCCATTGTTTGCAATGGATACTGTTTTTCGGAAGAGCGAAAAAATTGGCCGGCTTTGGAAGGTCTGCTTTTCAAGCATTCGCATGACTTGAGATTCTTGCATAGACGGCTGTTTAGATTGGGAAACCTGAGAAGCATAGATGCTCTTGTCTTTTTCAAGCATTCATCTGCATATTCTGACAAAGTAATCAACGACATTCATGATTGCCCAAAACTTCTTTTTCGATCACTTACCTATTATGCGTGTACAAAAGAGATCATGTCCTCCATTCTCCTGTCCACCGCTCACAACATGTCTTTGAAAGTTGTAAATATAAATGACCCAATTGAAAGACAAAAGGTCGACACTGGAGAAACTGGGCAGTTCATAAAAAACGACGAGTCATACATGGACTACGGCAGCACCTTTGACGAAGGTTATAGAGGAAAGACGGGACTTAGTTTCTCACGTCATATTCAAAAGCAACCATTCTACTGTCTCAAGCAAGCGTCTTCCAAAACCATCGGGTTTGCCAACTTTTCAACTTGGTCGGGTCCATTTACACCAGAAATATGGCTACTCATCCTAATCACCGTTGCAACAACTTTCATCTGCTTCAAAAAACTAGAGAGAGTAGCCCTTGGGCTTGGTATTGGAAACCTGGTGGATGTTTTGGGTGCTTTTCTGGGCAACTCCATCTCATCAAAGCCATCCCGATTCCGGAAGCTGTTCATTTGCGTCAGCTTCTTTGGCATGCTCGTTTGCGGGTTTTATGGGAACGGCATGTTTGACATGCTCGCTGTTCCTTCCCAACCAAAGACATATGACTCACTGAAGGAAATTCTGGAGGCGGGTTACAAGATTCTGTGGCCATCTTACTTTTCAGCAAGTCCATGGAAAAGCCACTATCATAATTTCCGTGCCAGAGGTATTACGAGAATTCTCAACAACAGCTTTCACCATCTCAAAAAACGACTTGACATGTACGAAAGGGATAAATATATGCTCAGCAACTACATGAAGATCCTAGATGGATCTATTTCCAATAAGGGATTGTTGCTTAAGAAGCATTTCGTCAAAGATCTAGGACTTCAGAACGCCGAGTGCTATTTTCTGTCAGATTTTTTCTCGCCCAAGCATCGATACCTTGAAATGTACACAGTTAACAGAGTTTGGATGGCGCAGACCTACTCCCAAATCTGGCAAAGTGGACTCCAGGAAAAGTGGGATTATTGGGAAAGAAGATCGTACAGGTATACGTACAGGCTTCGAATCGAGAATCCCAACCCAAACGCGATTGTGAAGACAGGAGAGCAGATCCGATTTGAGAGTATAGCTGCATTTCTCATAATTATCAGTCCATTATTTCTCGTCAGCCTGCTCCTGTTTCTACTTGAGCATGCTAAGCGAGGCTTCACTTTTGACACCCAGAATTCAACAGAGGGCGAAATCTTACAAAGAACCGAAAGTTCCAAAGAGGCGCTGTTGCGTCCAGCCACAGCTTTTGTTTTGCAACCGCCACACCAGAAGCCCTCTGACACTGAACCTTGCGCTCACTGTTCAGAGGATCCCAATCAAGGCTGCAGCACGGAGACGCAATCTCCCCCGGGTTTCGCTATTCTCCATAAATCAAGGTTTAAAACCCGCTCGTTTGACTCGGACGAGTCCAGTGATGACGGCGGAGGCACAGCTAGTAATTGGATGGAAATGAGGGAAAGGGTTGCCTCCGCACTTGGGTCATTAGCTGCTGAAGGCTCAAACGGTAGATCTAGCACCAAGCTGCAAAGGGTGGAGGAAGTTGGAGAGTGAATTTTGAACGCGTCTACTAAAGCAAATTTTGACATGCCACGTTTTCCGATTCAAAATTACAATTCTTATTCATCACCTCAAGGACTTAAAATCATACATTTGCACACTTCACGCAATAAATGTAATTTAAAATCATGTGTTCAAACACTAAATAAAAACATTTTGTTGATTTACATTAAATCAAAATACATCTCACTATCTCTTCACATTACACTAAAAAGAATTTTATTTATCGCAATAGAAAGCGCATTGAAAGCAGAAACTGGATAACAATCAACAAGCCAATATGGAGTCATCCATGCATCACAATCATCTCTTCAGAGGGGAATGTAGCCCTAGAATTTACAAATCCATTAGCAGAAGGCGCATTCGGCGACAATGTGGTTTGACTTGAGTGAAGAGATTGAAATTGGAGCAAACTTAAACATGAAATCCTACCTTCTTTTGCTATTCAGAATGAAGTTCAAGCTTCACATCTCAAGTATTTAAAATTTGCTACCAAATGTAAGAAAGGATCATTTAAGCCCAAATAACTTAAATATGACGCAGTCTTTCAATAAACATTTGAAGTCGATTTGAACAAATAATCGTTTACGCCTTAATTTTGAAAGAAAATTAAATTGCGCAATGTTCCAAAGTATTTGATAAAAGAAAGCAAGGGTTTAAGAAAGAAAAATATAAAATGATAGCGTTGTCAGTGTGAAAAAATCTAACATATTTCGCCGTAAACGATATTCCAAGGTCCAGTGACGACAACACAAGCAGAGACGCGTTTTTTGATTGAAATGAGCGTACGACATTCCTCCGCATGACGACCACTGAGAATTGAGAATCCAAGTGTAAAAGACCTTGCTCCATAACAGAAAGGATGGAGGAACGCAGAGAGTAAAATTTGAGCAAATTAAAAAAAAAATTTATTCACATGCGATTATACCTTTATTTCTGGTTTAGCTAAAAGTTGAAGCTCATCACCTCAATTACTTAAAATTTCAACTTTAATCCACACATTGTAAGCTAGGATCATTAAAAAACAAATAAATAAAGTATTATCAAATTAATCTTATTTAAAGTCCCTTTTGTATTCTTCAAATACTATTTTATATAATTTTATATAGTTTTTGTTGATAACTCACAATCAGAACTAAAAATGGTTGTAATCGGGTCGGAGTAGAAAACGTTACTGTCACTTCAGTCACAGAGCCACCATGCTCAGTCAGAATACATACACGCCAACTAGGTTCACTTTACAAATTTTGTAATTTACTACATTTGGCACGAATTTAAGCTTATGTCATGCCACGAAGAAAAAGTTTAAGTCAGCGTAAAGAATCGTACAAGATTCAAAGAATGAAAATAAATGTGATTTTATTCCAGTGAGTTATGTTGTGATTGGGAAATCATGATGGCTACTCTCCCACTTGGTTTTCCCAGGCATGAAAACCTCATGTTTTCACAGTATTCGAACCAAATTTAAATGCTTGTATCTCAATTTACAAAGTAATTTACATAAACACTTATTCGCAAAATACGCCTTTAATTTTTTAAACTTACAAGGAGACCATATGCTCTGGGATTTCAGATGGAAAGATCCCCATCGTCATTTAAATTATAAAACAGCTTGATAAATTCAGAAATGCATTACATTAATTTTATGGGCATGCTTACTGTCTCTGAAGATTCACCTACAAATTCGTGCCATTTTTTTGGTGTTAAATATTTAATTTTGGCAATGTTACCGTTTAAGTTTTGTTATAAAATCATGTAAAATTCAGACAACTACAGATACAACTTCAAAATAAAGCGCGGATGAAAACTGGTGCAAAATGTCGTGAGCTGAAAAGAAATCCGAGTTTTACCATTCCGTTTTAGCAGGATTTTTTATGCGATGAATTTCAAATTCCTACTCAAAGGGCACGGTAGAACCATTCCTTGTAAGTAACAGAAATAAAGAGCCATTATCTGCCGCTGGACTATTAAAAAACTAATTCCGATTCTCATTAAAAACCCAATATGAATATGAACACCAACAAATCTATCTAAAATATTCTATCCTCAGAGCTGGCTTCAAGACTAGAGACTAAAATATAAGTTAATTAGATACGCTAGATCCAAACTAAAATCTTGGGTTTTCGAAGACGTGGGTAAATTTGGGCACAACAAGTCTTTGCTAAACAGTTTCCACGCTTTGTGAATTTACGCTTGCAGGTTCAAACGTATCGCTGTAGGCTTAGAATCGAAAATGTCAACGAAAAACATAACATTCTTTGCTTTTTCCAGGAGACTTTTAGTCACAAATCAAGACACAAAAACCTGCCGAAATTGGGTTTTACTGAGAACATATTTCGTCGTCGCGAATCACCCTAGTTTTTTAGTAGAATGGATATGCATACAGAGTTTTGGCGGCAGTCGATAACCGGTGCTTCTTGAACACACAACCACTCTGCAAGTCTCCTTAGTTTTAATCCTTAACTTAGGTTTAATGGTTTCCAATGAGCCGACATTTACTCAAATATTTTAGAAACAAGCTCTGCGTGTTTTACTATAAAAAATGTATTGCAATAAAACTTTGGCTTTTTTGAGTGGTCACTCTATAGAACCAAAAGAAAACGTTGTATGCCCAAAGGTGTGCACTGACATCGTTAAAAATCGATCTGAATAAAGTTTCGTGAAGGAATAATTCATGAACATTGTATATGACATTTTGTGAGCTGTTGGCCCAACACAGCCACAAACAAAAGCTAACTATTCACGTCGGCTTTGACTGCTGATCGTGAGTACCTTTACTGTAGCTGCTGCCTCCGGTCATCACTTGTTAGATAAATGGTTAATTAAAAAAGATTTCAACCCCAAAATTATTCATTGCACTACTAATTTACCCAGGTGTTGACTTGACAATTTTCCAAAACTCTGCATGGGGACATTGTTTTGCAGTTAGCTGCCATGGCAACCAGGTGCTTTCAAAACACCTCCCTTGTTTTTTAACCCTCATCCTTACCTTCAATTTCAAATGGAATGACGTACGTGAGAACTTGGCTTCGAGAACAGGAAGTGTATACTGCTTAGTACAAAATCCAAAAATGTTTTTTGAGTAGCCTTCTTATAGTGTTTTTATTATGAATAGTAGTGATATACATTGTTAGGGCTTTCGACTGCTTTCTTTTGCTTGTTCGAGTTGAGCAAAGCCAATATGCTTAAACATCGTTATGCGAACAATTATAAAAAAAGATATATAATAGAGCCTAGCGGTTATTGATTTAACGATTGTTTATGACCGTGAACGATAGTCCGTAAAAAGAAAATACACATTCATAAAGAAAGGAGATGTGAGAGAAAGTCAAAGGAATAAAAAGGCGATGGGCAACAGAAATAAACTAACGAAAGTAAATGCTGTGTTTACAAATTTGATAATAGAATAAGCATCAATTAAGTTTAATTAAGTGGATCTATTAGACTTCTCGTATAAATAAAAGGCTGACATACGTTAAACAAACATACATTTTACATGATGTTTTGTATGAAAATTAGAAATCTAATTGGAATAAATCTCAAACCTTCACAAAATAGGAAGTGATGAGTGTTGTTTGCAAGCTAGCTTTATTTTTTAAGGAATTACTTTAAATCCAAAAAATACCGAACTTTTATAAATTCAAATGAATTTGAATTTGTTGGATTATCCGCATTGAAATTAAGACGGTGTTTTTTAGTTTTTCTAATATCCGAGAATATTAAAACCAAATTTCAGTTCATTTATTTTGGATTAATTTAACAGTGAAGTGACGTAATTTCCGAAAATAATGTGCACAAAGAGTTTTTATAAAGAATTTTGAAATGCCAAAATTATATATGAATTTCACATTTTTAGTGACAGTATTTCTTGTACTATTTGGTTTGCGGAAGTAGACTTTTGGCGGTAAGTGGCTGATAATCCGGTATATTAACACAATGTGTTTTTAGTTTTTCTAAACGGCTCGGTTTATAACACCAAATTCACGCACAAAAATATTTTAAGTATTTTGCACAGCTGTACTCGGAACAATTAGTTTAAACTAGAACCAGATACAGTTTCCATGGTTACGACATAAAAATAAAGTTTACAAAAAGTGCGAAACATTTTATTTAAAAAATATATAAAAAATTTAGAATCATTTAATTTGTAAATACTACAGATTATGACAAAAAATCTGACACTACAAACTCCTAAGATTTGAAGATTTAACTGCTTTATCAATTTCAATGATCCATAATTGCCTGAAATTTCCAGTAACTATTCGGCTTTATATTATTAGGAGCCTGTTATCTTTAGTAAAGTATTTGTGTAATTAAGGGTCTGACGCGACGCGAATCCAGACATAATTTCAAAGTTTCTAACGTTACACAGTATATTTTCAACATACATGACAACTATATAAACAGTAAATATTCACTCGGAAGCAGTTTAAACCACTACAGCTTAGAAATGGCATCCGTCATCAGGATTGGCTTTCTACTCTGCGTCTTTGGAGAAGTGCTGGCTACGAACCAAAGTCCATGCCAAAAGGATGTTCTTAGGCATGCGTTGCACAACTTGCTGAAGACAGTTGTCTCAGAGCCTGCAAAGTACGTTCTCTATTTTTACTCGTTTGACCTCCAAGACTGCGCATTTCCCCTCGACAAAACTCGCTACATGAGTCTCCCAAACTTTGCTGGCAATGGCTTGATCGACTACCATTTTCCCTTTAAATATTTACAGCCCGCTCATCTTGTCTTAAGAAATGGTTATTTCAAGGCTGACGCTTTCTACCATTTTGGAATGCACCCCACCACGCTTTTCATTTTTACAGCGATACATGCCATGCGCAACACACTGCCACCAGATACGAACCAACTTTTCAATGTAGTAATTAGAAACATTCCAGCGCTCAAAGTCCTTATCTACGTCAGTCAGATAGAGATAAACAAAGCACTTCAAATAGAATACTTGATAGTTTGCAATAACTTCTGTCTATTGGAACAGCGGAAAGGCACACCTGCTTTAGAAGCCCTCCTTCTCGAGCATTCGCATGACTTGAGATCTTTGCATAGAGGGTTGTTTCGATTGGGAAACCTGAGAAGCATAGATGTGCTTGTCGAAATATACGATAGTTACACATATCGGCAGCATGTCCACAAAAGTCGTGGTTGCCCCGAACTGCTATTTAGGTCGCTCTATTTTTTCGCTTGTTCAAAGGAGATCATGTCCACAATTCTCTTGTCCAGCGCTCACAACATGTCTGTCAAGCTAGTAGACAGATCAGACCGAACCGAACGAGATAAAGTTGACATTTGGCTAACTGGGCAGTTCATAAAAAACGACATTGCATATGTCGACCAGGGAAACTTTGGCCACGATTACTGGAAAACTACGGGTTTTATTTTTTCACGAACTCTTCAAATACAACCTCTTTACTGTCTTAAACACTCGTCGTCACAAACCGCTGGGTTTGCCAACTTTTCCACTTGGTCGGGTGCCTTTACTCCGGACATTTGGCTACTCATTCTGTTGACAGTAGCAGCAACCTTCATATGTTTTCATAAACTGGAAGGAGCGGGCTCTGGAAATGGTATTGGAAGAATATTGACGGATGTTTCGGTTGCTATTCTTGGCAACTCCATATCATCAATGACATCACGATTCCAGAAGATGTTTATTTGTGTCAGTTTTTTTTGGAATGCTCGTTTGCGGTTTTTATTCTAACGGTACGTTTAACATGCTTGCAGTTCCTGACCCGCCCAAGACGTATGCCTCGTTGAAGGAAATTTTGGAGGCGGGATACAAGTTTAACTGGGAATCTCATTGGCAAACAAGTCCATGGCATACCTATTATCACGATTTTCGTGCTAGGAACATTACGAAACTTCTGAACGACAGCTTTCGCCAACTCAACAGATCAATTAGTAGACTGGAAACGGCAGAGCATTTGCTTGGTAGCTACCTGCGGCTGTCAACGAGAAATAACTTTGATGACTTGTTCAGGTGTAAAAAGATTATCCATATTTTTCTTGGACATCAACGCAGTGAATGTTATTTTGTGCCGGACCCTTTTATCCCTAATCATTGGTACGTGGAGATGTACACTGTCAATAGAGTTTGGATAGCGCAGAGCTATTCTCGATTAAGTGAAAGTGGACTGATGCTAAAGTGGGAGTACTGGGCAAGTCGAGCTCACAGATATCATGAAAAACTTCAAATTGATAATCCAAACCCCAACGCGATTGTGAAGACAGGAGAGCAGATCAGATTTGAGAGCTTTGCCGCCTTTCTTATCGTCACCAGCCCATTATTTCTCTTTAGCATCCTTCTCTTTCTGCTGGAACTTTATCAGCAACGCTTCACGTTTAATCCCCAACACTCATTGGTTGGTGTCAACGTACAAGCACTGGAACGTTCAGAGCAGTTACCGAACTCACAAGTTGCCGAAAATTCCGGTCCAGAGTCCCAAAAATATCATCAGTCTGAAGCAGAGCCTCGCCCGCACTGCTTAATGGATCCCATTCAAGGCTGCAGCACCAAGACGTCAATACCCCGTGATCCTATGACTCCCGAGAAATCGCTATTTCTAGCCCATATCTTCAACTCGGATATTGTTGGTCGGTCGGTCAGTGATGACAACTCAATCGAGGACGTTAAGTGGATGGAAGTGAACGAAAGAGTTTCCTCCTCACAACGACCACTAACCATCGAGGGCTCAAGTGCAAGACCGTGTCCCATGGTCCATGGTGAGAAGCATAGAGAAACCAAAAGTCTGAATTCGGGGGTGTAATGAAGCATGAAATTACCTTCTTTTTTTCAGCAAGAAAATCAAGCCGATTAGCTTAACATCCTAGATTCGCACATTTTGCTATATGATATCAGACCGTGACCGTGGAAGACTCATTTCAAAAAATTACTCGGAAGGTAACTAATTTCTGATATTTTGACATTTTACCCCTTGGGGTAGCCACAACCTGGAAAATCATGCCGTTTCATAATAATAATCAGCTAATGCTGATCAATTTGATACCACTTACGCACCTGTGACATGTCAACTTCCGGTGCTACGCCCTGTTAAAGGGCAAACTTCGCCAAATTTTGGGGTCAAAAATATTTTTTTCCCTCTGGAGCTACACAAAATCTGGAAATTTGTAGAGTCGGGAAAATTACCCCATTGCATTTTAGTGTGAAAATCAACCGCGTGACATGACTACTTCCGGAGATGTGATGTGTGAAATGGGCAGTGCAAGCGAAACGTTTGAACAGGTGTAAATCTTCTTGCTTGTCCAAATATTCATGTTAAACGCCATTTAAAAGCTGCTGATGGGGATCGCAATTGGGAGAAGGGGCTCTGCTTCTGATGGCATTGGCATAACCTTTTAGCTTGGCATGGAATACACTTCTTTTGCTAATATCGTCAGCCATCTTAACAGCACTATTTAAACCATTACTAACACTGAATAGTTAGCTAGTCACTCGTAAATCGTCGTACACTCGAACAGTCAGAAACTCGAATAGTCAGAAACTCGAACAGTCACAAACTCGAACAGTCCCAAACTGGAACAGTTAATTATCGTCTCTCGCTCACAACGGAAACGCGCTTTAAAATATCCCTACTTCTGGTTTCAGGAGTACTAACAGCTGCTGTACTTTTAGACAAATAACCGACATTAAATATTCCTCTTGTAGTTAGCTGCACATTATCAAACTATTCACACTGCTTGATAATTGTCCCAAATACTTTTAAAACTTGGTTCGATAAAGGACCATGGAAAATACTGAAAACGTAATGAATCAGTTGATTCGAATTTAGGTTCGGTGTGAATGCAATGATGGTGACTTTGGTGTACAGTAAATTCGAGTTCCACTTTTACTCGTTTGACCTCCGACACTGCAAATTTCAACTGCAAAAAAATCAGTATTTGAGTCTCACAAACGACTGGGATGGGCTGATTGCCTACCTTTTCTTTCAAGACTTGCAAGTTGCAACCCTTTCATCTTGTCTTCAATTTTTGCGCATTTTTTGGTCTTCAGTGTATCTAACCACGCAATTCGTTTTATAATGTGAACAGCCGTTTTATAATGTCAACAGCAATTTATAATGTCAACAGCAATTTATAATGTCAACAGCAATTTATAATGTCAACAGCAAT
>JAQIWO010000201.1:0-18115 GCA_034695405.1 Entomobrya muscorum
GAGTTGTCTTTTTCTGACAGTATGTAAGGTTATTCTGATTAAAAATGAAGAGATATTATTATTACTGATATAACTTCAATTTATTTTGGAGGTAAAAAAAATCTGATTAGTTAAATATAAGTCATTTGCTGCTTGAAGTTTCTAATGAAATGGAAAAAATTAAATGAATTTCCGATGAAAGTGAAAATGATCTACTCTGATATGATGCACTGATGTCAATTAGGATTGAGAATAGGAATAATCGACTAAATAATAATATTTTAGAAGTTTGCTTAAACCGGAGAAAAAAATGTATGGAAATGACGGGTGACAAAGCGAATGTAATTTCAGGTTAGGCTAAAACGATGTCTACTTTCTGTTTGTCAAGTGGAGATAAAAAAAATGGTTTAAAAAAACGCTGTTACGTTTTAAGATAAGCGAGCAAAAAAAAAATTTTTAGAAGGCAAATGGCTCTTTACTGGTCAGTGTTCTAACTGCTACTGGCTAAAATTTTTTTTTCATTTTACCAGCATCTCTAAATAGTCAAGTTAAGATGGGCTAAATATGAAGAGAGAGAAGAGAATTATTTTAAATTTCATTTTTATATAACGCAGCATCCTGTTCATAAAAACAGCAAGTCTCCAGTTCTTCAAAGCATGAATAGTCAGCTCAACTGAAAAAATGTGATGACAAAGTATTCGAGCGAAAATGCTTCTTCGTTTTACTTACACGCCTCAACACAGCCATGACAGAGTACACAAAGAAATGTTAAAATAAAAGTAGCCCAAATATATTATGCAGAATGAGAAGGAGAAAAAATATTATAGTTATTTTGGTCGTTTTCCCTTTCTTTTATGACCTTGAACTTTAGCAGTGTATAAATGAAGAGAGTAATCTCATAGTTTCCAATGATTATGTGTATGGTTGAAAGGGAAAGGGGTCGTTTGCTTTCGATTTTTTTTGGCCAGAGAAGAAATCCCGTACTTAATGTAGTTATTGTGCATGTTACAGGTCGGACAGTTTAGTTCATGGAAATGAGAGAAAAATTATAAAAAAGAATATGCTCAGCATTATACGCGCACAGGAAACGGGCTAATGACTCGACGAGAAATATGGCATGAAGTTGTTATTGTAAAAGAGTATTTTTATGTATATATGTATTATTATTTTTTTGTCAAACCTATCAGATAAGGGAGAAGAAAGATAACATGCAAAATAGGGAGAAACATGCATGCATTGGACTGTTCTGTTGAATGTTTTGTATGGTTGGAATGTCGAGAATATTATGTTAACTACAACGTAAAAAATAAGAATAAACAAAGCCTAGTCATTTACTGAAACAAGACCTGAGCTTGAAACTCAGTGAATGCGAGTGATAAACAATGAACTCACAGTTTCTAGAGAGATTTCGTGAGCCTGAAGTTCGGAACTTAGAAGTGAAAAAGGGGCATTCAGTTTTGCTTTTATGGTTTCTGATGCCTGTTGTCATAAATAAGTTCCACTCCTATTGCTCTATATTTCTCGTTAAGTGGCATTAGTTGCGAGTAGACCCCTTCTTTCGAGAGAGAGAGATGAAAAACATGAATGCATACAAAAATGAAAAAATGAAAAACAGAGATATGTATAGTTTGTGCTTCGTCACTTTTGTTCTTATCTTAGCTAAAAGTCTAACCTTTTTGCTATAATGCTTTTTTTGTGAAATGAGGATTGCAATATGAGGAGGTTCAATTATTCATTTATGATATGGTCTCCAATGTTAGGTTGCTCGAAGTGCATATGTGAATAAATTGTTTGTGTTTTGAAGGATTTTTCTTTTCATAGAGTTGGAATCAGGGCTATACAGTTCAGTGGTTTAATTTTTTAGCGTTTGATGGAAAAAGGATAAGCTGTAAAACCAAAAGAAGGTTCATCGTACATTCATGCATATATGAAAGCACAGATGCTTGTCTCGTTTTACTTTTTTTTGGGTTTAAAATTTTGGAGAGCTAGGATAAATATTGTTTGACTGGCGTAAGATATTTGTTTTATAATCCCTATGTGCATGAAATGGATTGCTTGCATGTTCTTGTGGGTTACCTATTATTATGTGTGAGTCTTTGTTTAGCATTTCACTTTCATTACTTGACAAAAAAAAAAGGTTTTATGGTGATATAAATGATATGACTTTAGCTCTGAGGTTTAAGAAGAAAAATATACTGAAATGAACATGGTCTGGGTGCAGAGAATGCAGCTGTTTTGAAAGGTTCAGTTTTTGAATGAATAGTGAGAAGAAAAAAATATAATGAAGCAAAATAGATTTACTGGAAATGATTTAGTGTTCTATTCGTCTTGGTTTTAGCATTGAACAGTCTAGCATAAAAACAATGATGGTACTTGTGAATGACTACGAAAATGCTATGTCTTGTGGGGTATCTCAAACTTCTAAACTAGTACACAAAGTATTTTGACCAGTACAGTAATATGAATACACACATGAAGTGCCTCTATTTCACCATCCGTATTATTGTGTATGGTGTATAGTATCTTTGATAAAAAAAGAGTGTTTTCTGAAGAAAAAAATGTGTGGAACGATTTTAGTTGCATTATTTTGTTCGCGCTTGCTACTACTTTTCATCTCTCGTTTTCAGTGAAATTGAAATGAAATTGAAGTGATATGATTTGGGCTTTAGTATTTTTGGACGCGCTGACGAAATCGTATAATTACAAATTTATTTAAGAAAAGGCGAGAGAGAAAGAGAAGAAACAAAAATCAAGTATTTATTACGGTGAATGAACTGTGATTATTCATGTTGGACTCAAAAAAAAAGAAAGAAAAACTTCCGAAATAAAAGTAGAAACAAATTTCAGCGATGTGAAAGTGTATTCTTGAAGTGAAGTACTTATGAATTATATGTGTCCTCTGCTTTGGCTATTGTTTGGCTACTAAATTTTTTGAATGAAGTTAGAAGAATCGGACTGAGAAGAATCGTGTAATATGACCGGAAGAAGTGAACTAAAATTCAATCAGAAATTATGTAAGCTAAATGTTATGCTATTGTGTTGTTAAAGCTAGTATTTTTTGATCGTTTTTTGGAAGCCGTAAGATATTTTTCATGAAAGTGTTCCTTGACTAAATGAGTTGCGAATAATGTGTCTAGACAGGTATCATTTTAGTCGCAATATTTCTTAAATTTGCGTTCCGTTCTCTGATAATATTCGAAGAGTGGGCAGTGCGAGGAAACATGACCCTTCTCAGTGCAAAGGTAGCAAATGACATTCTTCAAAATTTCGCAAGTCCTCTTGCTGTGGTCACCGAATTTTTTGCAAAAGGAACAATAAAGTGGTTGAATATTGGGTCCTTTGTAAAATTTTCCGGATTGGGCATTTCTAAATTTTTGATTCGTAGAGTGTGAGTGATATGATCTGTCTGAAAAGGATGGGCTTCTCATGCGTGGAGGAGGAGGTGCTTTGCGCATTCGCCTTCTAAGATAATCCATTGTTGACCTAACTACTGATTCGGTTTCAGAATTTGATGTTCCTGCTGGTGGCTCAAAATTGGACTTTGGTGAAGGTGCATGTTGTGTATGGACTGAACGATTTTGAACTTTCTCATTTCTGCTTTGTTGTGACTGTGGCTGTGTTTTACTTGTGGTAGCTTGGTCAGAATTGCTATTTGCTTCCAGAGATTTCTTTACTGCATCTCTGTAAAGTTTTCTTGTGAATTTTGGGGAATGTGAGAATTCCCATTCGCTACCGAGCTCTTCTCGATAATCGTGAATTTCTGTCAATGGAGCTGTGTTGTTACTAGAAGTTGGGCTTTTAAGCCTCTCCTTTTTAATACTAATTTTTGGAGATGAGATTGGGCTGGCTTCTTCATGAAAATTTGTATTCTCGTATGGAAGATCCGTGTGAATTCTATTAGTGTGACCTACCGTCTGACAAACGGAGCAATATGAATATGGGTTATATGGAGCCGAAGGCAAAGTATCACCCGGTAGTAGGTCAACTTGTGTATTGCCGTTATTGTTAATTGTGCTCGTAGTGATTTCGAACCATCTACCTACTTCCATGTTTTCTAAAGTATCGGAATTGATGGAAGCCACTGCTCCGTCTGCCTGGGGTTGCTCTTCAATGTAATTTGGGTGATTAATTTGCACCTGCTCTTGATTGCCTGTGTCCTCGTTTGTCTGAGGATATTCGTGTTCTAAATTGGAATTTGGAAATGCGCCGTTGTCAGAAATGTGATTGATGCTTCCACTGTAATTACATGCATTGTTGATAGTGCTTATGTTGGGTGGAATGTATACGTGTTGTTGGGGAAGTGGAGGTAAATTAGCTTCCGTAGTTGGCAATATAGCCGCAAAGATGGAAGATAAAAGAGATAAATTGTATGGCTCACGGTAAACAGGATTTGTTCTACGTGCGTCTATAATTGCTTTGAGTGCAATTTCGAAATTTTGTGCTATGTCGTCTCTTGAGTCCCTTCTATAACTTGGTGGTGAGCCATATGGAATGTCGTATGCGCTTCTTCGTGCTCTTGGTGCGTATGGTCGAAAGCGACGGCCGATCATATTTTTGATTTCGGATCGCTTCGCTAATTTTCTGGGGGCCGGGGTGTAAAATGAAAACTTTGCCTGATAAATAAGGATGCAAACATTGAAAATAAATTCTCTTAGCTGACAGATGAAGGCTCCGAGCCTGCGTCCTAGGGGGAAAGCCTGTTGGAACCAGTGCAAGTTGGAAATGCATTGTAGATAGGAGGCAAGGGCTACCAGTGCTTCCAGAATTTTGTCCCGGCTGAACTCTTCTTCGTCATGTGGATCTGGGTGTCTCCCAGGGTCCCAGTAGGAGTCGAATTTGTCGTCCGCGTTCATTTTCTGATTGTTTTAAAGTAAGAAGATTAGTTTTTGTTTTGCTGGAAGGAAATAGTGATTAGCACTTCTACATGTTTAAGTTGAATATTATGTGTTGATATAAAAATGTGAACTTTCTTACCTCTTCCGTACAATTAATTTACTTTCACTTAAAATATTATATTAGCTGTTGTTCTGTTATGTTTTATATAGGTATACAAGGTATTGGTAGGTTATTTCTTATTGAAAGAAGTTGATGAGTTGTCTGGCTGGATGTCAGTTATTAACTGATCTCCAAGATATTTTAGTTTGCTCAAATTAGTTTTGATGATGGTATGCCTACGTGCTAAGTTTAAATGCTTATGTACATGCGGGGTTTTGTTTTATGCGCTTCTTAATCTGCTAATTACATCTGTACAAGTAATAATAGGACGTTATCGGCCAGTCAGCGTAATGACGTCGTACTGCCTTCGTAGTTCTTCGAATGTTTTTGGTTTTTCGTTACTCGCGTCTTGTGTCAGCACATTTTTTACAGGAGAGTGATCTCTAGTTGAAAATTTTTGCTCTGCGATTCTTGCTGGTTTGGATGGGTCATTTGTGTTGATCATGCTGACTTTTATTTTTCCTACGTCGTATGATTTGAATTCATCACTGAAGAGGGACAGAATTTTTGACTTCTTCAGTTTGATAAATGTGAAGAGTAGGATCAGAAAAATGCAGGCCAACATTACCACTTTAAGTGTCTCTATGGCATAATATGCGATTTCGTTAACTTTTGCAAATAGTATTCCTACTGCTGCTGCTTCTGTAACTGCAGCTCTTGTGAAGATAATTGCAAGAACTTTTTCAACAAGCGATAACGGGTCTACTAATGCTCTTAAACCAGTTAAAATAATTTTTCCTTTTTTGATGACAACGATAACAATGATAAATATGACTATCGTGAAAAGAAGAGATGAGTATGAGAAAAAGTGCGAATTTTTTTCATGGAATGTCGGCTCATAGTGTCGCGTTGGAGGTACACTGAGGTCAATAGTTGGAATATTTTGTAACCACGTTTGATCGATTAATGATGTAAAATTCCTTACTTTAGTGTGCCTGCTGACAATGATGTCATCTGCATTGTAAGACCAAGCAGCTAATATGTGATGAGTAATAATGCCTTCTGTGAATTTGTTGTTCTTCTTGCATGGATAAGAAATTTTTTCTACTCGTTGTTTGATTTTGATGGAACATTCACAACCTAATTCCACTGTATAAACTCCCACTTGTTCGCTGGTGTCGACGGTTATTGTCTCTTTGCCAGGGCACTGAACTGCGAATGATGCGTTTGGAAATATTATGCCAATTTCAGTTTCGCCTGTCTTGAGGATGATAGGATCGTTTAAGTTTTGCTTACTACAACGAAACACGCAAGCTGACCTGATAGCTGCTACTGTGGTTCTGCCTGATAATGCCATGTCCAAGCAAAATTGATCGTGATTGAGCTCTGTTGGAAATTGCGGGACATAGCATAAATTTGATAATATGCAGGTGTGCGAAGTTGATTTGTCTAATGCTAATATTTGGTTGCCATTCCTCTCTACTAGAAATTGCTCATTTAAATTAACAGTACATACTTTATGTTGAAATAAAAATGGTAGTGTACTCACAGAATAAAATGCATACGTATTTGTCTTCGATTTTATAGGTACTTTTACTTGTATTAGGATTGCTTTCTCTGAAAAATAACACGAACTTGTCTCGATGTGTAGGTATGTGTGCATGTTCCTCGTTTTGATTGCAAGTTCCTTACCGTGGATTTCTAAATCGCTTTCTAACTTCTCTAGGTCATCCCGGAGGACATTCGTTTCTATTAATACTGTCGGTATCTTTCTGTTGTTACATTGTTGCAACATTTTTAAATAGTTAAGGTTCATTGATACTCTATAAATCATTTTTGCCAAAATTGATAGGACGTTAGAATGGACTATTGCTTTCTGTTCAAGTTCGCTTTCTTCGGTTTGCATTGTTTTTATGTCGATTTCGTTTTTACTCAGTTGCTTCATTAAAACTTTCTTCAGCTCATCACTGTATTTGCTTATGAGTACGCTATTTTTCACTGCTGAGTCATGCTGATCAGCGACTTGTGCCTTAAGATTATCCGTTAATTTTAGTAAGTTCTCGTGTTTCTGAGCTAGGTCGTCTACTGAAGACTGTAATGCTGCTCCACAGCACCAGTTTATTGGCAAAATAAACCATTCAATAGATCTGGGAGGTCGATTAAGTATGTTTTGCAGGTCAGCAAGGTGTGGGAGGGAATGGTTGAGTATTTCTATTGTGTGTTTGGAGATGAGGGTGACATGATCTTGTATCTCGCAGATATCGTTTTCAAATTCACAAGTGTAATTTGACAGAAAATCATGGAACTGTGGGAGTTCAGTGTTGTATAATAGAACCGTAGTCCCTTCGTAAATTATTTTGTCCATTTTATTGAGTCGGAAACCTGTGTCAATTTTCACGTCACCATCTGCTCTTATAATAATGAGCAAGTATAAAAATGCTAGAAGTCCGACCGGAAACTTCATGGTTACTTCTGTACTGGCTCACTTACACTTTTATTTTTATGAACTTCTTAAAAAATATCTATTCGATGGTTCTGTTTGTTCTGTGTCTTCGGAAAAATAATAATTAGAAATTGACTGGCTCTCTTCTCTCGGTGGTCCACTTTCTGTCCGATTGACTGACTGCCCTACTTGTGAATGAGGTTCCTCAAACTTATTCGCTGTTATAAGTTGTGGATGTGGAGTAAGCTGTGGAATTTCTTGTGATTGAATGTTTTGAGATGTGGTGACCTCAAAATCGATGAGATTGTTATTATGTTCATTTGTCTGATTCGATTATATAGGCATTTCGCCTTCTAATGTGAATTCGTTGATGCATTCTTGGTGTTTGTTGTCTTTTAATTTTGTGCTCTCATTTAGGATGACGCTGTCCTCTAAAAAATTTTCATTTCTATCTACATACTTTTTTAATTTAGAACAATGGATCCAGTAACGCTGACGGCGTTTTTTTGACGAGCTCTCAACTAGGTAGTTAACTGTTGTTTTCTGACAACGCTCAATAATAGTTACAGGGCCTTCGAAAATATGGCACAATTTAGTTGGAATGCCGATTTTTCTACTCATGCGAATAATTAGGCACTTATCTCCTACCTCGAATTCCTGATGACGGCGTCGTGTGTTCATGGTTCGCTGGAGCGAAAGTTGGTTAGCCAACAACATTTGCTGAGCAATGTCTCTTGCAACATTCCATCGTTGTACCATTTCATTTACGAAGCCGAACTTTTGTGCGCCATATACTAACTGAGATGGCACCATTGGTTCGAAACCATAAAGCAAGTATGCTGGTGTGTATGAATGACTCTCTGAATAAGTGGCATTGTAGGCAAATTGGATGAATCCAAGATAACGGTCCCAGTCTCGGAAATGTGCTGATACAAGAGCTCTCAGCTTTGTTGTAATGACTTCATGAGACCTCTCTGAGATTCCTACGCCATAAAAATAATAAGGTGAGCCTACTTGGTGATCAATGTTCAGAATTTTATGTAGGTCCGCTATCAGGCCTGACATAAAATTCGACCCTTGATCTGTCTTGATGCATTTGGGTACGCCCCAAAATTATATGACTTTTTCTAGAATAAACTTCGCGACTTCTTCTGAACTGCCGTTTGCTAATGGACCAAGTATTAAAAATTTTGAAAAGACATCCGAAACAGTAATTATAAATTTATGATTTTTGAGACTGCGGGGAAACGGCCCCTGAATATCGAGCTGAAGACTTAATCCTGGGCGATTAGGTACCTCGTTAAATTGAAATAATCCTGCTTCTTTTGTCCGTCTGACCTTTATCCTCTGACAGGTGTCGCAAGAGCGTACGAAATGAGAAATATGTTGTTTTTGATTAAACCAGTAGTATCTTTGAGAAATAAATCGGTATGTCTTTGCGATCCCAGGATGTATGAGTAAGATGCTGTTGTGTGCCTCTTCTATGATGCTGAGGCGAAGGGTCTTAGGGAGGTAGACCAGTGGTATAGCCATGTCAGGTCTCTTATAGAAGAGGATGTCATCTTTAATGAAGCAATGCTTTTGTTTTCCAGTCGTGAGTCCTGAGATAATATTTGCTTTTATCTGGAGTATCACGGGGTCTTTATTTTGCTCAGTCTTTAGTGGGTCCTGTGATACTTCCGAGTTTCCTGGTTCTTGTTCTTCTGAGGTCTTTCGATACCCTGAGACTACCTCTCTTGCCGCAGCAATTTTGAAAATGACGGTGTCGTTTAGTTCTTCCTCTTCGAATTCGTCTGGACGATCCACTTCTCTCGAAAGGGCGTCCGCGGCAGTCATGTCTTTACCTTTTTTGTAACTTATGCTTTTGATATCCCACTGGCGGATGATAATAAGCATCCTAATCATGTTCGGACTGAGGTGCTCGTCGCCAGAACGGTTTCGGAGAATCCCAGTTAAAGGCTGGTGATCGGTTCTGATAGATATTGATTCACCATAAATTATATGCCTGAATTTCCTAAGAGCATGCACGAGGGCTAACATTTCCAGTGCCGTGACTGAGTAATTGCGTTCACTGGGCTTCAAGCTTCTTGACGAGAATGCAATAGGCTTCTCGGCACCGTCCTGTGATTGCAAAAGAACTGCTCCTAGACCATCGTAGGATGCGTCAACTTCCAAAATTGCGCCAGTCGTGCACGGGATGAAGTGATGCAGTGAGGTTGAGTCGATCAGTCGTCGTTTGAGCTCTTCAAACGCTACTTCATGAACTTCTTCCCATTTGAAGTGTCTTGTGGAGCTTTCAGCTAGTAGTTTCTCGATTGGTCTTGCGATCTTGGAATAATCTTTGATAAATTTTCGGAAGTAGTTCAGGAAACCACACCTCCGTTGGCATTCCTTGAATGTTTTAGGTGGTTTCAGGTTCTTTACTGAGGCTATTTGCCTGTCGTTGATTTGAATGCCGTCGGCGTCGGTGTTTAGTCCAAGGATGGTGAGTTTCGGGAAAAGGAAATTGCACTTTTTTGGAGACACTAGGAAAGACCAATCAGAAATTCTTGCAAGTGCTTTCTCTAAATTTGCTAAGTGGCTTGGAATGGTGTCTCCGCTTACAATTATGTCATCAATATAGGCAAGTATTTCGAACTCATCGTCTATAGACTGAAAAACCATTTTCATTAGCTTGGAATAGAAAGTCGGTGCACAAGTCAAACCGAATGGTATGTAGTTGAACTCGTAGCTCCCTGATTGAACCTGAAAGCTAGTCTTCTCCTTCGATTCTTCGTCCAATCTGACCTGATGGAAAGCTCCCTGGAGATCTAATTGTGATAAATACTTCTTTCCACGCAGTTTAGAAAGTAAGATATCTATTCGTGGAAGAGGAAACTGCAGCGGCTTTGTAATAGCGTTCAACGCTGTAAAATTGAAAACACATCGGTACTTTGCATTGCCCATGTAATCAGTCTGCTTCACCAGGAAAGGATAGGTTGAGTACGGGGACTGACTTCTAGAAATAATACCGCGATCCAAAAGGTCACGTATATGTTCTTCGATTATCTGAGACTCCTTGGGCGAAGGCGGGTATTTTGGTTTTAAGACCGTTGGAGCTGCGTCTCCAGTTTCAATATGATAAGACACCTTACTTACCGCACCAGCTTCTCTTCCTGTCCACGAGAAACAATGATCATATTTGTACAAAATGTCATAAAGTTGTTCCTTTGCATCTGGGGGGATGTCACCTACATTAAACATTTGCTTGTGCTTCTCTCGTATAGTTTTCTCCTCCTCGCTAATGTCTTTGACTGAGTTGATGTTTCCGGAGGTGGGCTCCATTTGTTGGTCTTCAAAAGGAAGCCACTCTACCATATCTGAGTCATTAACATATCCCGTTAGTCTTCCGATTTTTGTGGTCGTGCATAGAAATTTTCTTGAGAAACTTGAATTAATAATTGGTACCATTCGCGTTTCAGAGTTAATGACCATCTTCGGTATAAGTAGTCCATTCTTCCTTACGTGTCGCTGCAATGGCTCAATTATTGCGTTTCGATTAAGCTCAAGACCTAGGGTGCTTACTGGAACGAAGGTTTTAGTCCTTGGTTGCAGTAGAAGTCGCTGAGAGGTTTTCAAGTTCCACGGGGGTAATTCGTCTTTGACAACTCTTTTCACGGTGGCGTAGATTGTTTCATTCTGGTCTGTATCTGGATTTGAGTTCGGAGGGAGTTCAGTCGTAGCGCAGTCTGGAAATGATACTAAGTGCTCTAATTGCATTTTAAGGATAAGATTTTGGGGTGGGGATGATAATGGAACGTCGCCAAATACTGGTGATGACACGGTGTTGTCGTTTGCACTCACTGTAACTCGCAAATATTCGAGGAAGTCCCATCCTATCAGCATTTCTGCAGTCTCTTCGGGCACTACTACGAATGGATAGGTTAAAACTCTCTTCCCGATCTGTAATGTGATAATGGCAATACCATCGGAACTGATTGAATTGTTTGTGAGTGACTTGAGGGAAATTTTATCGCCGTATCTGCGAGGAAATCCGCGGGCTAGTTTGGAACTGACCAGGGAGCAAAAGGCTCCGGAGTCTAACAGCGCCGGGATTGTTTCTTCTCCTATTCTAACGTTAACTGAGGGATATTGGTCTTGGTTGTCTTCTTTGGTAGTGAGAACAAGTAAATCGTCTGTTTCTTGTGATACCGGTACTCCGGGTTGTGAGTGTTTGCTGCGTGAGATGGATTCTAGTGCGGGATGAAAAAGTTTTTGAATTCGGAGTTGACTGCGATTGTTGCATGCATTGTTAAGATGCGGTGTTCTAAGTTGTTCATTTGATGTGGTTGATTGCTTTGGCTGGGTTGACCGCCCAGCCTCTACTCGTTTCCCTGGTTGTGAACTTGCTGGGGATTAAGAGGTGCGCCGAGTTCAAAATTTGAATAGTTCGGTGATTGCTGTTGGGGTGGCCCGAAACCCTGGGCGCTTGGCCGTTGGCTACTAAAGTTGTTAGAATATCCTGCTTGTCCACCGTTTTGTCTTCTGGGCCGCTGTTCCCGTTGATGGCTCTCTTGGGAATTCTGATAAGGTTGCCTGTGTTGGTAGCTTTGTTGATCGGAATATTGATGTTGGGGTTGGTATCCCGAGTTTCTTTGCTGGCCTCGTCCATTTGAACTCTGTGCATTACTCTGACGCTGCTGGTTTTGGCCCATAGCCTGTTGGTCTTCCTGCATTACCATGGTAGGGTTTCGTCCCCAGGTCGGCCTTCGTTGCTCCTGAGAATTTCCGTTGTTTCTCGGATACCCCTGGTTTCCACTGCTGCCATTTTCTTTCTGCAATCTCTTTGGATATGACCAGGAATTTCGCAGAAGTAGCAAACTCTTGTGTCTCGTTGATAATTTCCTGAGAACTGTTGTGCCGGAGGAAACCGACCCCTTGGTGGACCGTTATTCCATCGTTGGGCTTGCGGCTCATCGCCACGCATCATGTTGACGTGTCCCTCTGCCTCTGGCAACAGTGCACTTGTCTTGAGTTTCACTTCCGCTAGATCCTTGTAGATGATTCCCAGTGTTGTCTTCAGGTCGTTGTCCATAAAGTTTGAAGCCAAGACCCTGTTTGCCGAGCCTTCAACGGCCGCTGCTGCGACTGAACGAGTTGATGTTCTTATTCTTGAATCTTTCTTGTCCTCAAATTCGCTAACTAGAGCTCTCAACGACGTTAGGTCGGCTGGTCTTCCACGAACATCAATGTAGTCACTTACAATATGATTCATGTTACGCATCAGTGCGTCCACTAGTGACTCTTCTGATACGTTATGTAGTTCCTGCTCACCATTAAATGTTAGCCGTAGAATAAATTGGGAGGTTGTCTCCTCAGCTCCTTGCTTCTCTGCTAACAGCTTGTCCAGAGTCTGTTGGATGTCAAATATGAAGGGTCCTTCTGCCAAGAAAATGTCGCAAAGGTTTTCAAACGTAACATTTTCGTCACATATTAAGTCCATATTTGTTGCAAAGTACATTGCAGCGTTGTTGTCGGAGAAAGCTAGTGGCAGTTGGAGTTTCAGCCTTTGGTCTGAAAACTTTCGACTTCTTCCCCATAAGGAGAAGTTTCTGAAGAAGACCCTGACAGCCGACTTCGTGAGTTTTAATGTGAACTTGGGCATGTCCGACATTCTGGAAGAGTCTTCGCGGTCCCGACGGCTCGAGACTTCTGGTCTGGGTGCGTAAGTGGCTAAGTAGGGAGTCTTCTTTCGAAAGGGTACCGCTCCTCCGATTCTATTGAACGACAGTACGCTGCTTCGCAAGGATGGGGTATTTGTTGGAAAAGAGTCCTCGTCTGAAGACGGCTCGTCAGTTCCGGAAGTGTATTCTACCGTTGAGTGTGTGTTGTGCCGTTGACGTTGTAAAGATGAAGGTAGGTTTGTCGTTGTGCCGCACTTCTGAACGGAGATGTCTCGAGTGGCACTGGCGGAAGCAGTAAGAGATTCGGTAGGTATCGTTGATAACTTAATGGGAATGGTGTTAGAGCCACTCTCTGTTGTGTTCTCTACTGCGGCCTCTGGCTGTTTTTGCTGTGCTGCTCTTGAAGGTACTGCAAGGGGTACTTTTAGTGCTCTGGATGAAAGTTGGAGTTCTTCCACTTCTCGCGTGGTCGTTGTTGCGGGCGCCGTTCTACTAGAGATTGGTGCAGATGGTTTCTCTAATGCGTGAACTGATCTTTGACGATTCTCTTTTATCGATTTTAGTTCGGTTACCCGTGAAGCTTGCGTTTTTTGAAAATTCTCCCGTAATTCTTGTACTACTACTTCTCGATCAGCGGTGGCCTTCTGCTGTATGCGTCTAAGCGTTTGTTCACTTTCTTCGTTTATCGTTTTAATGTATTGTCTAACAAACTCGTCGAATTCGTAGTCGTCTTTACTGGGCTCAAGTTGGTTGATTTTTGGTTTTTGTGTGGCCTTCGTTGCTGGTATTTCAGAGAATGTTGGTTGATAGTTGCTTGCTGGGGGTCTGACCACTTCCCTTTTCCTAGTTGACTGGGAAAATTGTTTGTTGTTTCGTAAAAGTTTCTCGAAGGTCTCGGCGGTTTTGCCAGTAAATTGTGGTGGCTGCGTGGTTGCTGATGTATTCACTGTCGGAATACTGGTTGGTACTGGCTCCTGGACTTCCGCAATGTTTTGGCTGCGTTTCTACGGAAACGATATTGTCTGTGGAAAAATCGCCTTTTCCGTCGCCGCTGCAACTTTGTGGAAAAAGGGATTTTGGACCGGTCGTACTGGTATGCTGGCGGGCTCTTCCGCTGCGAATTTCTCTCTAATATTCTCTTGGCAAGTAGATAGTCCGACTTCTTCTACGTTTGCGTCTCGTAACGCTGCTTGGATGGTCTGTTTGGTAGTAGGGTGTAAATCTTCTCGAAAGTCGATTAGGTCGCCTGTCGTGGAGTAGCTGGCTTCTGAAACTACGTTGGGAGCAACGTCTATGCCTGGTACGTTTTTTCGTGGCGTGTAGGTTGGCGGTATATCCTTTGTCAGATTTCCGTTGCAGATTTTTGTAACTGGTTGATGTTGGTGTGGGAGGATGTTAGCAATTGCGTCTTGTACCTTTGCTAGGGTAAACACGGGAGGTTTAAGTTTAAATTCCTTTTCTTGGGTTGTCTCAGTGACTTTGAACTCAGATAGTTGCTGTCCAGTATCTTCCAGAGATTAATGAAAGTTTGGGTTATTTGCACCACCAATTTTGGTGCTGGTCAGGCGACTTAGACTAAGATGGCTGCTGGAGTCGTGACCACTTTCCTGTGATTCTGGGGATGTATCTTTAGTAGGACTTCTTCGGTCCTGGAAAGTCACCTCCTTTCCGGTGCCCAAACTGGTTTTTCCTGCTTCCGACTGTCCGTGTGATGTCCTTGGAACGGTTGGAACGTGAAAGAGGTCAGCAAAGGATGAAAGCGGACTCGTGCTCAGTGCGTTACGTACTTGCTGAAGATAAGACGTATTTTGCGGACTATTGTTGTTGGTTTCGGCACCTGGTTCGCTTACTTCCGGCTTAATGACACTAGGGTCGTCGGACTTCTCCTGGGAGTTTTTGGGAGGAATTCTGTTGGAGGATTCGGTTGAAATTGGCTGTATGTCCGATGTGGACTTGGTCACTGCATTAACCTCTGATGTAGTGGCTATTACTGTTGCGACAGTCTCTGTAGAAGTATTTTGCTGGTTACTTGATGAGCTTGACGTAGTTGTGTTATGATGATTTTGACTTATATCCTGTAGAATGTCACCATCAACATATGCAATGGAAGTGTTAGGTTTCTTGTCTTGGTCGGTGAAAAGTGTATTTTTTACGTACTGGAAAAATGATGTGATGTTTGATGTCTTTTTAGGTAATTTTTCCTCTTTTTTGGTAATGCTGGTATTTTCTAGTTGATGGGTTATGTCTATTACTGCTGGCCTATTTTCTTCTGCTTCGGAATCTAAGTCGGATGATGTTGGTATGCTTAAAGGGTCATATGCTCTGGCTACGTCTAAAATTTGGACTCGTTGTTTCTTCTTAGCTTTGTGGGTAGGATCTGAAGTATTGGCCTTTTCGTGGAGGTTTCGAAATATTTCCTTACGAATGTCAGGATGAAATTGAAAAAGGGGGGCTGCAGAAGGTTGTGTATCAATTGCCACCTGATCGGTACTAATTATCTGTCGTTCAGACTTTATTTGCATGCATTCGCTCGTGGTGGGGAATTGGTTTTCTGATGAGGAAGGAATTTGTGCACTATGGTCGAATTGAAGAGTTTGTGGTCTTACCGGCTTAAGAGTATTCCTTGTAACGGTTGGAGTTATGAACTGGTCGGCTACGCCACGCCTATTTATTTTCTTTGAAATATTAGGAATTGTTACCTGTGCTTGATTCGTGGGCAAGGAATCGTTTGTGTCGCCGTCACCGTTGGAGTCTAGGCTTGGGATGTAGCAATTTGCTATTACCTGAGCGCTGCTAGCTGGGTCAATAGGTAATAATTCCTCTATGTTACCAGTTGCAGGGTTGTAAGTGCGGTTATTTTGCGGCTCAGACTCCTCCTCGCTGCTGCTCACCAGGTTGACTTCGGAGCAGTCGTCGAATGATGGAATTTTTGCAGCACCTTCTGATGGAGTTGACGTGTGCGTTAAGATTCCCAGGCCGTTCTCACTTTCACTTTCGATTTCTTGGTCACTTTCGGTTTCGGATTCAGTTTCTTCCCTTTTGCGTTTGGCTTGAGTCTTTTTCTCGGTTTTCAGGGGTGAAAACTCAGGGTCTTTCTTTTGGACCCGTCGGCTTCTTCTAGGCGAACTCATTAATAATATTACTTGGCGTCTTTGATAGCGAATGACCAAAAAAGAAATTGAACTTATGACTGGAAACTGAGAAAATATATTTTTTGTTTCCTCTCTCCGTTTCCTGACTTGGCAATTTTCGAATAAACTGTTTGTACTTTTCTTTATTTTATTTCACGATAACGTTAATGTTTTATGGGGTATGAAGCGACTCGTTGGCGTTGTTCGAGGTCTTTTTGGGAACTTATAAAGCCATCTCCACCAGTCAGATCCCTCGGGAATCTCGGGAATCTACATGAACTATGCGTAGTATGCGTATGCAATAATGCGCGTAAGAACAACCAAATAGGTGAGAGACTGGTGGTCGAGTGCCATCCGTTTATTGCATAAATGATGGGCAAGCAAAGGAATGCACTAGGTGCATGACAAAGTGGGATGTGACCCAAATACCAACGGTGAACCAAATACCAGAGGTGTGCTCATCATGATATCCGGTGAAGCCGGATATCACTTCTCCCAAAACCGAAAAAACCACTATTGAAAATATAAAATAACAATCTTTGTGTAAAAATATTGAAAAGAAAAGAATAAAAGGAACAGGATTGTTGGGTTGCGGAGATCTAAGAGTTCACTAATATAGAGAGAATGTCGTCGCACCTTTTTCTTTCTTTGATATTTTTCAGGCTTAGATAAAATGGCTCGCAAACGGCATATAATTATAATGGCATTTAGCATTTTGACTAATTGTACATAATTTTGTGCTTAATAATTTAGAAATAATAAAAACAATAAAATTATTTAAAATTAAAATTAAAATTAAAAGTTAAATTTTTTTGTGTATTTATTTGATAAGGGCCGTAGCCTTAAACTCTAGTAATATAGGTTGATTTCACACCTTTGTACTACGGTTATTAAAATATGTATGATGTTAGTGATAAATGAATGGTTTCCCTTTGTACTGTACTTGTACTTCTGAAGTACATTTCCATGCCGTATTGGCTGAGATAAAGCCATTTAAAAAATTGTTTTGATTTTTATCTGTTCTAAAAAATATTTGTAATCTTATTTGAATAAAAAAATGAAATCAATAAAAGAAAGTCAAACTGCCGCTATTCCCTGCCTCTATCGTTCAACCCTTGCTCTTTGTCTGCAGCGGAATTTTATCGGTGCAATAAATATGTGTTTTTTCTTGACCATGAGATGTTTCTATTGAAGATAGAAGAATCTAAAGAATTGGCATAATTTATCCAACTTGAGAGTTTATTCATAGCGTGTGAGCTGAACTCTTGGAATTTCCCTAGTAAAATTGGTTGGTCTACAAACTGTCTCGTAAGCTCATTAAAACATTCCAATCTTGTCGCCAGTAAAAATTTAAACATGTCAACAGCGAATGGTGTATGGTCAAAAGGGCTGAACGAAAAATGGTCTGAAACCAACCTATTTAACCTGTTAATCCAATGTAAAATTGCAGTGTAAAATTTATTTATTAATTTCCCTTTGTACTGGATGCAATACCGTACGTTCTCAGTTCCAAATGGATACCGAACATTATAATTTACTTGTAATTCGGAGTACCCGACTCGGAAAAAGCTTTGGGTTATGCCCATCAACTCACAACGGAATATAAAATTTTATGGTTGTGTATGCATCAAAACACTGAGTGACACTTCCATGAATTTCCAGAATTGTGAATTTCCAGGATGCTGAAGTGCCATTTGTATGGGAATAAGAAAAGAATGAGAAAATGAATGGGTTAAAAAACTTACTGAAATGCAGATGAGAGAATCCACAAAGCTGAATTATATATTGTAGGTGCACAAAGAATATGATGTGAAATCGAGATACACTTTTTCAGCAACAAACAATAATTAACTTAAACAGACAAGTTAATTATCAACAGAACTACTTTTAACTAACGGCAGACAAAATAACTACAATTTACGACGACTTGACATTACGAGACGACAACTTTGGTACGACTAACT
>JAQIWO010000202.1:0-18101 GCA_034695405.1 Entomobrya muscorum
ATACTTCATTTTAGTGTCGTGTGAACAGGAGTTGAGTGCAAGCAATGCTTGTCGGATTAAACTATTTAGTGGTTTGGACAATACTCTACAAACAAATTTAAGCGTGTTTTTTAGAACAATCGTATTTAAACTATTTATAGCTATTTCGGCCTTCAAAAACCAATTGGGCGTTTTTCTTGGGAGGTTGAAGAGCCTCCTCAAAAACTGCGTTTGAAAGACATTTATTTTTTCTAGGTTACAAATGCCCCAAATATTTGAACAGTACATTAATACCGATCTCACCAAACTATCAAATACTTTTAATCTACTTTTTACAGTTTTCATGTTACTTTTCTTGTACAGTGAAAACAATGCATTACTGGCCGCACTTGCTTTAGATAAGAAAACGTTTGCAGTTTGATTATAATCCAACTTTTCATTGAATGGTACTCCCAAATAAGTGTACTCACTTGCTATCTCAATTATATTATTATCATCCCACATTATTTTAGGTTTGACGAGTTTATATTTGCTCGTTCTAAACATCAAAATTTTGGTTAAATGAATTAATTATTGATTTACATCATTATAAGTTAAAATGTATATGAATCGATTATAATTGAGAAATGCTTTACGTTTTAAGTATTTAAATGGTTAGCAGGTTACTTGAGAGCGTAAAGCACAACTTTTTGCATATACCTAATTACTTTTACTAGTCGAAATATTGAGAATGACAAATATGACGTTTGACAGGTTGACTCTGTTGGCTACATTTTTAATCTTTAGTGTCCTTTATTTACTTTAATAAATTAGTGAGTATTGTAAAAATAATCTGCTACACTTTCAATCAGATCTAAGATCTTTCAGATTATTTCTCAGAATATTACTTCCCCATTTATGGATTTTCCGTCCACGAGATTCAATACTTTGAAACAACAGATTACATTACGATGCTCGAAATTCATTCTGAATATGGAAGCTATAATGATGAAACGCCAACAAGATGCATGGGTACAATTTTCATTGCCTTAACAAAAAATAAATGTTTGGCATGACGATATTGCAAGCAATACGACGAAAATGTCAATGATTGGAGTAAATTAATCATAAAATATTTTAGCAGCCAAACCTTAATTACCTATGCTTTTAGTCACCAATTTTTCAGGTATTGTCACCTGTAAGCATATGCACACCTTCATCTACACAATATGTAAAATTACATATTATTAAAGTCTTTATCTTAATTGGAAAGGCAATTAGAGACGTGCGCACACACGCTTCTTTAGATTTTGGAGAAGATGGAACAGGCGGTGATGGTGCCAAGAAAACAACAACCACAGGTAATATTATCATTATCATGTTCACATGGTAATATGGTGATTACCCATGAATAATATCCAGTGCATTCCTTAACAGCCTTCTTCTGTAGGAAAAAACGTTTTAATTTCTACAAACACGCAGCATACAAAAATGAGTAAAACGTAATTGGGGTTTACCATCTTGTAAACGTAATTTTTATTGTCATTTTCCTCATAATATTCATTTTTATCCAATGAAATGCTCAGTAATCCGAAAAAAAGACTGATTTGTAGTTGGTTTGGATTTCCTGATCAGTCCGCTTTCCGCATTTGCCACGCAAATTGTCGTGATAATGGAACTAAACTGAAAGTCATTTCAATAAAGCATCAGTAAAATCCCCACTGATAATTTGTTAAATATTTTGGGTAACTTGTTATAAAAAAAATGAGCTGCTGACGTTGATTAGTATTGGCATTGGGAAAACCTGATTGAAGTATTTCGTGTGCTCATGGAAAGCAATTTTTGAAGGTTCATTCTAAAGTCATTTTAGAACAGCATATTAGTTTTATCAGTATCAAACTGAAAATACTTATATTTTCCCAATTAGTCACCCGTGTTTCGTAACTAGGATATATTTTTTGTAAAGTTATTTAAATAGTGTGTAGCTATTGTCACGTCAGTTTGGTTTCGGACTAGGAAAGCAGTTGGTGTGTGGACTTTTAATATTTCCGTGTTTTCTTGATTATCTAAGAGAACCTTACCGTAACCTGATTTATATATACGACGACTGGATAAGAAGAAGAGACTGAAACTTCATACGTATATTTAGATCATTCCATTTGTGTGCCAAAAAGTATTTTAGCTGAGCATCTGTCAGCATGAAACGAGGTATTAAATTTAAAAACCTTAAAAACCTGACTCTTCACTTTACTAGAAAGATTAATTGGGGGAATATGAAACTTATATGCCGCATGCATTATTTTCTCAGTTTATGATTGAAAGACGACCCAGCACAATGCGATTTTGGTTGTCAAACATTCTAAAAAAATACTGTGTTGTGACTTCTGGGTCGCATATGATAAGAGTCATAGTCCATTACTTCAAACTGTTGTGTAGAATGTCTTTATAGGAAACATCACTCCAAAAATGCATATAATTGTGATTTCTTAAGAATTTTTCCTGGGAGAATAATTTCCCCAATATAAAAATATTCTAAATGAACATAGGTTGATGCTTACTTACACAACCACAAAATTATCGCTCATAGCACACAACATTTCTGGCTCATAATTGAAAATTATTCGCGATCATTGATAATAATTTAGTGATAAGATTTGCAAGCCTGCAGTAGCGTAAGCAGGCAGCGTCCTTCCTTTTTACAGCACTTATGGAATAGAAGCAAATGCATTTTCTGTATTCTTTTTTTGCATGTTTTGTGAGGGTCTAGATAGTTTCTACCACTGTACTTGTCCCAGTCCGAATAAATTAATAAAATATTTATATTATCCAACGTGATTGCTTCCGTAATTACATACAATTGCATACAAAACTGACAGCATCTACTGGAATTATAATCACACGCTTGGCGAATACAAGAGATGAGTCGGTGAACTAAATTAAAATGTAAATGTGAAAACTTAATCACGATTTTGTATTGAACCAGGAACCATATCATGGCTATTCCTAGCCACAGTGGTACTTTCCGCTGTACATGCCAATCAAGAATCTCTGCAGGCTGTCACCCGTGGAAATAGCCTCTTCAGTTCCAAACTCTACGATGTAAGCAAATAAATAAGTCTTCACAAAAATAACGAAGCAGAATACGAATAGCTTATTTGATTACATGAAGTACATGTAATAATAATTTTTTTAAATAAAGGTTATCCGCAAGTCCAACAAAGACAATCTCATCGTTTCCCCCATCAGCGTTTCCACCGTGCTCGCCATGTTAGAAGCTGGTGCTCGTGGGGAAACCCGTGAAGCTATCCGTTCCTCCGTCCATTTCCCCGCTGACGACCAACTGAACACTGGCTACCAATTACTCCTTCAAGAACTCCGCAGCGATGACAACGTGACCCTCGAAATGGTCAACAAAATCTATCCCCAGCAGGGCTACGAGCCCAACCCCCAATTCACCAACAGCCTGAAAAACTACTACTCTGCGGAGCCCCAGCAACTCAACTTTGGCAAAAATGTGGAGGCCGCTCGTGACATCAACGCTTTTGTCTCCAACGCAACTCATGATAAGATCCACGACCTGATCGACTCCTCTGACTTGGACGAGAACACCAGGCTTGTGCTTATCAACGCCATTTACTTCAAGGGACAGTGGAAAAATCAGTTCCCGAAGAAGGACACCCAGAAGATGGACTTTTACACGAGTGAAACCGATACGGTCAAAGTCGACATGATGAGATTAGAAACGGCAATGATGTATGGGGAAATCCCAGAATTAGATGCGAAGGCTGTTTCCCTTCCCTACAAGGTAAACATTTTGATACTATTTCTGGGAACCAAATTTTTAGCATTTCTTTAATTTAAAAGTTCTAATATTTTGTAGGGTGACCGTTTGAGCATGATTGTCATTTTGCCAAACAAACGTGCCGGCCTTACCGAAATGGAAGAAAAGTTAAAGGACGTCTCCCTGGACAAAATCGTGAATAGCTTGAGAGAGCTTAAAGTGGAGCTGTACCTACCAAAGTTCAAATTGGAATCCACCATCAATCTTCAAGATCCCTTGACCAGTCTCGGACTTGGAGCCATATTCTCTAAAACTGAAGCTGATCTTTCTGGAATTCCAGAGGAAGCGTTGAAAACTATGGAAAGCTTGTATGTCAGCAAGGCCGTCCAAAAGGCTTTTATTGAGGTGAATGAGGAAGGAAGTGAAGCTGCTGCTGCAACAGGTACGATTGAAAACAGAATATTTTATCTCCTTTTTATCTCCTTTTTATCTCCTTTTTCTCTTTATTCTTCCTGTTCTTTCTATTGCTTTTGTTTGTTTTTCTTTCGGTCTATAGTTTTTCCCGACTGTCAATTATGTCAGTCTTTTGTCATGTTTAATGACAATGCATAAAGAAAGATATTAGTGATCTTAACCGCTAAGCTCGTGCTGGTAGAATCGCCATTACAAATGCTAGATCATTATCACCGATTCTGTTTGATAGCTTGATTTCTATAAGTGCTCGGAAAAAGAAGGATACTTTTGCTTGCTGACTGACAAAAAATTAATGTGTTTATGCTTCTACATATACATGAAGCATAACAACATGCTTGACAGGGAAATCTTTGCAGATATTTTCGCTTATAAACTATTCATCGTTTATTCCTAGCTTTATATTGGAAATGTATTAGGATTCTTATATTTTGGAACTTTAAAACCGTGAAGTTATTTTTATGGAACCGTACACATATAGATTGCCTTCATCTTGTTAGTAATCAATCATGAAATAGCTCATATTTATATAGTAGCGAAAAGCGAAGCGAAAAGCTACTTTTTGATTTCCCGTTGTCTGTTCGTCCGTCTATCCGCCCAACCGTCAGTGTACACAAAACTTGGCACACATGTACCTAGTACTACTGGGTTCTCGACCTCTACTGGGGGCCGAATCGGTTCATGGAATGCAAAATGTTTTTTATTAAAGTGTTAAAAAATGGGGTTCATGTGAGGGTTCGAAGCCCTCCAACAGTTCTACATGCTTCATAAATGGAAACTTTTTATTGCTGAAACTGATAGAGGAGAAAAAGTTATTCAACCTATATTATTGGACCATGTCTCGATTTGCCAAATTTTAAACCAAGAGAGTGAGGACAAGGTTTCAAAGGTCCCATGCTTGGTAAATGAGAATGTTTTATTGCGGAATCTGATAGAGGATGATATTTTGATCAATTTTCTACATTAGACCATGGCTCGATTCGCCCTCAATTGAACAAGAAGGATGGTGCAAAGTCCCATATTTCTTTGAAATTGGATTTTTAAAGCTTAATCAAAAGATTTTGACTGTTTTAAAAGTTAACTTTTAATGGTTTCGGTAGTTAAGTTTCTGAGTGCTTAAAACTTATCGTTTCGCTACTTTGCTACATGCTTGCATTTCAGATTTTATTTAATTGTAAATTCATTCCATCTGACAAAATGTATGCTTTCCTTTCTCATAATTATTTTTATAGCCGTTTTAAGCCAACTTGGTGGTTTTACATTCTGAAATTGTACGCAGCTGATAACGCTGATGAAGAAAGCATTGCTGTAAACAATGACCCTGAGAGTTTTCCATATTCTCTGATTTTCCGTTCCGCGATAACTGACCAGTTAATGACAGTCATTAAGACTGGCGTTAATTATAGTAAAATCATGACTAATTATGAATCTAGGCGATAGGAGATGCTAATAAAATTACATTGCATCATCAACAGAAGCAGGAGCATCGCTATATGAGCTGTCTTAATATATGCATCATAGAAAATATATCAATTTGAATGGGCATCGTCAATATTTTGACCAACAGAGATATTGTAGGTTGATTTTCTTTGCGTATATACAGGCTCTATATAAGGATTTAATATTTAGGCATTTCGTCCTCTGCTTAGTTTCCATTTGTTGTATCTGTTGCTGATTTCAGGTCTGATAGTGTCTTTTACTCCGCTAGTTATGCTTCCTCCAACGAAGTTAATCTTTAAGGCGCATCAATGATAGGGACATGTTGTTGTTTTCTGGAAGGGTGGCATCATTCAGATTGTAGATCGTTCGTAAAACCATTTACCAATTAGCAGTAGCATATAAAAACAACGTTCCTTTCTCTACTCATCACTGCTTATTGTTTGAATACAAGCTGTAGTATCTATTTAAAATTAGAATATATAGCTATGATTCATGTCGCAATTCTTCTAATTTAAAACCTACGTAGTGGTTGATGTACTAGGCATCTTTCAAGGCGTAAAGCGTAAACTGGATTTGACACGGATCCTACTTTTTGAAAAAGAGTGTCCACTCCTTTCATTGATTATTATGACAACGACCATGCCATGAAAAACGATAAAAACGATTTGATTTATTTTTATTTTGCTCAATTTCCAACTTTCAATTGCACTGGAGACAGTTTTAGAGATTGGAGGTAGGGCGAGCATCCTCTGTGAGGAACCACCAAAACCTATTCTTCATGTAAACCATCCCTTTTATTCATTAATTGTCCATGGACAACGAAAAATGGTTACTCCCATTTTTACACAACGAGTTTTAAAAGTTTGAATGAGCGGATTTATATTTCCAAACGGTTTGAGTTCGCAGCCCAAATCCGATAATGCCTGTGTGCACAAATTATTATTAACTAGGGACCGAAATTAAATTTCAAGTATTTTATGATTTGTAAGATGCCTGTTACGAGTTTTGAAACAATAAAATCAGAACATCTATGCAATTTAAAAACGTACTCGATTTTGAATATTAACGTAAGACAGACTTGACTAAGATCTAGTCCGGTTTTACATTTTGACCTTTGCCATGGCTGTCGTCCTGTTTAAAAATTTCTCTTTCTTTCAAGATCTAATAATTTTTCATAGTGCAATCCAATCTTTAATGCAACCCTTTTTTATACTGTTTTTTAACAAAATGTATCCAATATGTATACTTGTGCTATATACATACGTGTTCGATTTACAAGCAGATAAAGTTACGCTGTATTAATTTCTTTAATATCTTACATAGAATTATATGTGGTGCATGAAGCCTTTTTGTATCAATTATAGATTAGGTATACATATATAAATCTCTAATGATTTGCACAGGAATAGTTGCAACGAACGTAACACTTACCGTGGATAAATATCCTCCCGTTCCCGTTTTCCCAGTTAACTATCCCTACATCTCAGTTATCACTCTGCACAAAAATAAAATCAATGAGAAATTACTTACCGTATTTTCTACACGAATCGCTCAACCTACAATTTGATCATCACCTATCAATTTTACACTGGACTGTGCACTGAACTGAAATAACTTGTGCATGCAAACCCCTTATTCTTTTACATTATTTATCTTGTATGTTTATAAACTAATCAGTAATAGTAAAAAGTTGAATAAAAAAGCAAGTTTAAAGTTACAAAAAGTTTCGTTGTAAGTTAATTCATCCATTTTTATATTGCTTCCGATAGGAGTGGGAATTAACTTAATAAAGCCAGGTGTGTCTTTCATCTCAGAGTTGTTTCAAGTTGAACATCCTTTCCTTTTAATAATTTAATTTCTGGCTCAAAACGCAGGGCAACTTTCTCACATGAAGAAAGCTTCCAACAATGCTGGAAAACTTCATATGATAAACCATTACCATGAAACTGAGAGACGCACACATTTTCACGAATACATAGATATAAATTGTCTTGAAAGTTTAAATGTTAAAATCGACTAGCTGTACATTATACTTTTCTTCTTCTTCCATTTTCTGATCCTATTTTAATGCAAAAATTCTACCGTGCATGTTTACTCCGGTATCGTTTTCCAGTGACACAAAAATTTTAAAGACAGAGAAAAAGTGTTACCCCTTTTTTCCACGCGAGTCATTTAAATAAACAAAAATATAACTGATGTATTCAAATGTCTGCACTCAAGAATAGTATATTTCTCCTTAATTATAGTCCTGTATATTATTTTACATTCAATTTTCTTCTTGCTTCAAACCGTGCACAATTAGTGGAGTTAAAGTTTTGTAAAAAAAAAACATATAAAATTTTGACCCTACACTTCTCATATTTTTTGACAGGAGTGGCCATATACGCGTCGCATGTATTGGCAGTTTTTCGACCAACTTTTCCTTCGACTCTTCTTGTTGACCATCCTTTCCTTTTCATAATTTATCCTCGATTGAGAGAAACGAGCCAGCTTTCTCCACTTTTCCTTTCTCACGTGAAAAAATTTCCAAAGTGTTTAAAAATAAGAGATTCAAAATATAAGATTGAGACTTTAACTCATATAAGCGCTTATAACAAGACATAGTCTAGTGAGATATGCGATGTCCATCAGTCGAATTGGGCTTCAGGTCGCAGTGTTGCGTTAGTATCTACTTTTGCAAAGTTTTAAAGATCTTCTGAGATTTACACTGTAATTTGTAGAGTGTCCTCTTTATTAACGTATTGTGTCCGGTGTGTGTAGAGATTTGCAAGCTAAACTTTTATTAATACAGTCATGTTTTAAACATAAGCGACCTAAATGCAACTAAAATGTTAATTATGAAGGCAACTAATTTTGAAATTTTTGCTTCGTTTTATCGTCAACTTTCGATTACGCAGAGCTGGAATTGATTGATGGCTTTTGCATGCTCTGTAACGTACCACCACAACCTATTTTTCATGTAAACCATCCGTTCCATTCAGTAATTGTTCATGGACAAGGGAAAATGATGACTCCTGTCTTTACTCAACGAGTTTTAAAAATTTGAATACGCGGTCCATATTTCAAAATGTTTTGAGATCCCATCCCAACTCTAATTGAAACGGTTTGTATTCAGATTATTTTAAAAAACTGGTGTATATTGAATTTCAAGTGTTTTATGATTTGTAAAATTTATAAAAGCTTCGAAATAAAAATACAGAATATCAATGTAATTAACAAACAAAGACTCAACCATTCGAAATAACTTCAACTTGCTAAAGTTCAGAAATGCAACTCCCAGTGCTTCCCAGTTTTTGTAACAAAAATTTAAAACAAATAATTCATTTGTTAGAGAATCAAATTTCACATTTTTTATTCACATTTCCCAAAATGTGCATATCTTTACTGAAAAAGTCAGTTTTCATTAAAATTTCATCCCCGGATTACGAAGCTACTGCAATTACTAACGACTGAACAGTAAGTGAAAAATAAAAGTCGCATTCACGCTCAATAATTCTGACAAGGCTATTTTATGTTTCATTCTCATTCGCATAATCCTTCTGATTAAAGTGAACAGAATAGCTGTAAAAATTATTTCTTTTCATAATGTTTCAAGGGTTTGTGTGGGTGGAATAATATTTTGTATTCAACATTACGTTCTGGAAAAGGGGCTTTTATTTAACCAATATCGCAAGAATTTTTAGGTGATCAAATGCAAAAAAACACAGCAAGTATTTTTTACAAACGTATACGAGCCAAATTAATAAAAGCGTTTCCAATTTTCTGAAGACTATGTGTTTCTTTTTCTTTACTCCAGTTTAAATTGCCAATAAAATCTTGAAACAAGAAAAAATATTTTTTTCTAATTATAAGCATAATACTTACATCAAATTTCAGCCCAGCAATTTTAAAGTAAATTTTATGATAGTTAGAAAAGGTAAGCGTTAAGTTAGAGCAGAAATACAACATTTTATTTAGACCGTATTGATAGAAGAAAAAAATTTACAACTTCTAGAGTCAAACTAAATTTTTAAACCTAATGCAGATATTTTTTAATGAAAGTAGCATCAAAATTTCATATCGCCTTTTCTAGTGCTCAAAATCGCTTATAATTATTCTTGCATAAGCTCTGGATCATCACATTCATCTTTCGACTGCTCTTCAAATTTATTCAACAGCTCCTGCGTGCCAGGTTGCAGTTGCCGTAACCCCCTTCGAGTCTCAGCATACCACTTGGGTGTGTGTCCTTTGTCATCGACAGCATTAACGCTCGCTCCATTTTCCAGTAGCACTCGAACGACCTGGTCAACATTAATAATTCCCTGTGTTAGCGCCAAATGAAGAGGAGTGCGCTTTTTCTTGTCTTGGCCATTCACTTTGAGTCCAAGCGACACAAAATACTCGAGGGCTTCCACATTTCCAAAATGGGCAGCTAAATGAACGAATCCCTGTTTAAATGCCCCAGTAACGCAAGGTCTTGCACCAGCCTCAACGACTAATTTCAAAATTCTTCGCTCTTGACCCCCAGTAACGGCAGCGTATAGGGCCTGATCCCAGTCAAAAGCACTTTTCGGATCAATTTTCACGCAAGAAACTGCTAGCTCGACTGTCTCAGGTTTTATTTCAAGAAATTGAAGTGCGGCGTGCAGTGGGGTCTGCTGGTTTTTATTCCGTAAGAGGAAAACCTCGCCATGTCCCTTCTCTAGGAGCAGAGATGTCAACTGATGGAAGTCGTCGGAAGACAAATACCTGGCTGCTTTGTGCACTGCCGTTAGTCCGCCTTCCGCGTCTACTGCCAATGGATTTGCTCCACTGTCAATCAGAAACTTTAATATTTCAAAATGTATCTCATCCATCAAAATCGGAGTCTCGTTGGTTTTTGGTTCCTTTTCCTCCAGAAATTCAGGGTTCACACCCAAGAGCTCAGTTGCGATCTGAATTTTTTCTGCAACAACTTTACTTGGTTTCCTTATACTGCCGGCAGTACAACTATGCAGCAATGTTCTCGTCTGCTGAACACGTACTCCAAATTTTTGTACAAGATACAAAAAGATGGAGTAGTCTCCACGACGACATGCTTCATGAAGAGGGATCCACTCTGAAGGACCAAAAAGGGTTACCCCAAAACCCATAATATGTTCCAGGGGTTCCCCGTGCATCGCCTCCACGAACTCACAGCATTCTTGGAGAAGATTCAAACTCGAATACTCTGTGGCTTCAAGAGCCAATTTTGTCCAAGTCTCTCCTGTCATAAGAGAATCTGCTTTCAAAGAGAGACAACAGCGTGACAGTAGAGTGAACAGACTGGCATAATTTTGGACGATACTTGCTTCAAGTTGGCAGTTAAGATAAAATGATGAAAATTTGGGTTCTAGTTGCTCAGAAACAAATTTTGAAAAATATTCAATGAAGGAAGAAGTATTTCTGCTGTCATTGTATGCTGCGAGAGAGGCATCGACAAAGAAGCAGAGAGTTTCGTGCTGAAACCTTGACGTTTGTAACAAGCTCCATTTGGCCTTCAAAACTTCTGAAAAGGAAACAAAATCCAAAACAGTTTACAACTTCTGGTAATACATTATGTACAAACACTTTTATTCACTTGCCTGCAGTTTCTGTTAAATTCAGAGTGCAGAGCACTTCCACCAGCTCATTAAGGCGACGGGGAGTTGTACAATTATCTGTCCACTGAACAAGCACCCCTAACAGCGGATCCCGAAGTTGCACTTCTTCAGCCTCCAAGTCATTCCAGAACTCTGCTCTTTCTTGGATGAAGATGATATCTTCCTCGGACATGTTCAGCCCTCTTGCAATATTTGCCCAATTCGAGCGACAATCGTTAACCTGTGGAGATATGGAGAGGTCCTTCCAGAGTGTATGAAATGAATAGCCTGCAATTAGATCATTTGTTTAAAAAAATAAACATTTGGGCAACTCCTCTCGGCAGTTTTATCCTCGTTTTCTCATGGTCTTCAGTTTTAATGATGGCATTTTTACATAGGTTAGTTGTATCTCCAAAATTACACAGCAAATAAAGCATGAAAGCACATAAAGTGCTCTATGTGACAAGACGACTTTTACTTACAGGACAAAACTCATTGAAATCGAATACCATGAGGAAAAAGAATATAATGGCTGAAAATAGTTGCTCTTTAGATTACGCATGCATCCGATTTTTAAAAAGAGTGATGCGCTGATGTGATTGCAGATTGGTATAAAAAAATCTTTAGATTTTGTTATTGTCGATTTATATATTGTATGAAGTGTTACCTTCTCTCCAAACTAATACGTCCGTATCCTTCACAAATAACTCTAGAATTCCAAAATGTAAAAATTGGGCCAGCTGAGTTCCAAAACTGACGTCTTCATTTCTAACCTTGGACTTGCGTACAGACTCAACAAATAACTCCGCCAAAATAAACTCTGCGTAGGTAAGATGTACAAAATTAAAAGTCAGCTGTTCACTCGAAGGGATATTTCTGTGAGCAGTCATTATTCCAACTCTGTTAACATTTGCGAGTTCTTCGATTTCTTTTATCTTCATCCCAAAATGGTCTTCAAAAATAGGCAACATATATGGAAACAAGAGAGTTACTGCAGCAATTTGGTGGATTACTTTCATTTTATTTTTTAATCCAGTGTCCACTTCCTGAAACCTTTTTTCTATCAACTGCTGATACATGTCGTGAATAGATCTTACACGAACGGAAACTCCGAATTTTAAATAGGAAGCATTTGCGTGTTTTCTGGCGTCTTCTACATAAATGTCTCCTAGCATTGTGCACTGGAGAGGAATTCCAGCAACATCACAGTCTTTGGAAGACACAGTTGACCTTATATTGGAAATTAGTTCACTCGCAAATTTCTTGAGGTTTTCGTTGGTTGAAATGTTAGACTTGTGAATCCAGAATTGTTCAAGAAGACGGACCTGGTCAGGTTCTTGAAGAGGACAAATATTGAATGAGAGAGTCCCCAGTAGTTCCTCAAGTTGCTCTCTTCTATGCATTCTTGAGGCTACGTGGATTCTGATGTTTGTATGCTCGATGGTCAAACATTGTATTAGTTTTGTTGCCATTTGTATTTCTTTAGCTTTGAGCTCATCAAAGCCATCCAAAAACAGTTGCACGACTTCCTCACTATTCGACAAACACTGAAACAGAATGTTTCTACCCAATTCATTTGCAGATTGACGTTGAGCTAACAAATCCAAGACGGACCCATTTGTTTCAATTTCCTTTTTGAACTCTGAATCTTGAAGGAGTTTAGCGAGATTGAAAAATAGAAAAGTATTTTTGGGACAGACATTCTTAAGTTTGCAGCAGAGACTTGCAAGCAGGAGGGATTTTCCCATACCGGGCGAATCAGCAAAGCAGATTGGCAGCCTCTCTTTACATTCTTTAGACCTCAGCAGAAGTTGATCTTCTGAGATTAGTTCCTGGTCCTTATGCAAAAAGGATTGAATAAGATTCATGCTCCGACAGGATCGGATCCAGTGGAATTGTCCATTCTCATGCCGGAGCAAGTGAACAGGAAAGTGCTCTGCTTTCTTACATATGCCATCAAAGTCCTCATAGAATTCCATAACCATGAAACGAACAGTGAGTCTATCAAGTTGATGCGTTGACCGGTCGACTCTTTGGTTACCAGCAATCCGTGAGAGTTCCCAGATCTCGATGTTTTCAACAATAAAAATATCAGAGCATGTTTTCTGGAATATTTCTGGATCAATTCTACGTCGACTGGATAGAGTTCTTGGAATGTAGTAATTGGGGATTTCTGGAATTGGGGTTTCAGATGCTACTACAATGGGATGATCGTCGTTTTGAAGAAGTTTCAGAATGAGTGGACCGCTAACATATTTTCCCAATATCCCTTTACGTTTTGTACTATCTACTCTGTTCAAAATTTCAGTCAGCGAATTTTCCGTTCCCATAAATTTTACAGTTGACTTTAGAATTTTTGCCCTGGTTCTTTTGTCCAAATCATTCCAGCTTGTATGCTCGGTAATTATTCCTGTTTTAATTGTCTCCCAGAGGTGATCTAACAAAAGCATTACCCATGATGAGTTAAAGCTAAAATATTATATGAGCTTTTTTTAGTTTTAATTGACTGCCGGAAAAACTACGTGTGTGATAACCAGTATAAAAAGATACAGGTTTTATGGTGTTTGTGAAACGTTGAATAACTTATGGAGGAAAAAGGAAAACTGCTTAATTCACATTAAAACTAAAGATTAAATACAAAGGCTTACTTACCAGCCAAGTCTTTCCAACCACATTCATGTTCTAGAACGTCCAGTAGCTTTACAAACTTTGCGTTGGTTCCCTGGCTGGACCTCCACTCCTCCAGAAGGTCTTTCATCAGCTCCAAAACCCGCTTCCTTCCCTGTGTGAAATCCGCTTGCAATTCTTTTTCCTTCAAAGAATCCGTTCTAAGCGCCATAGAAAGCTTTTTCCAATCATCGGCTAGTTTTCCTACTGAAGGATGTTTCCAGAGTGCGAGCAAAATGTCGTTAAACGTGCAGCCTGGAAATAAATAAAGTTATGCTCTGTCTGCATTTTTTGGTCTACTAGAGTATATAGTTTAACTTACCTTGGTCGCCAACAGCTAAGTTATTCATTTTGAGTTACTTTCGACAGCAAAAGTGCACTTTTAGCTTTATTTTAATTTGAACAGTATTCACTTCCCTAAACAATGATGTACTGATAGAGTATAGATTATCCAAAAATCGGCAAACATAAGGGTGAAGTGATAAGGGATCATGAGCGCTATCTTATCGCGATCTTATCTTCATTTAGATAAATTTTCCATTTGCATGTGAAGTGTTCAAAGAGCATCAGGAGCATGTCAACAATCTATTTATTATTTGCAATACCCGAAAAAACGTTCGTCGTTGATGTATTATTTATTTAAAACAATTCTCCACTGAAATAAAAACTTTCATAAAAATGGTCAGTAGTTCACTTTACTGCGTAAAACATGAGTCAAAGCTTATATCAATCGTCTTCATACATATTTTGCGTAAGAAAAATCTTATACAGTGGCATGATCATTTGGCACCAATGGTAAAAATACAAGTCAAAGTAGCCTTGTGATCTTTCTGAAATTTTAACTTATTTATTACAACACTTTGGAAAGTCTTTATTTATAAGTCTTTACTTTATGTATTCTGATAGTAAACTTATTATTCAGCATTTTTGTAAACTAAAATTTTAGTTTTAACTTTCTTAACAATCACTCTAGCACACAACTTTAAGCTGTATTTCATTGGGCAATTTTTCACACTGCTCCTTGGTCCACAAGATATGTTGTATTATTTGCTTATTATCTTAGCTGATGAGAAAAGGAAGCTTAAGTTAAGTTAAATTTACCTTCGTTTCCTATTATATAATTTTTTAATTTTAAAATTTTTAATGCGATTAGTAACGACAGAATTAGATGTATTCCAATGAGAAAACATTTTTACACTGTATTGATTCGTAGATCTCATGAATGAGCTCTTGTGTTACATGTTTTGAATATAAGTGCTCTACAAAGCATGCATATGAAGATAAGAACAATCCTCTTGAAATAAAAATTACGCAAGCGAAAATTTATGCGAATGTGTCATCAAGTAGCATAAATGGTTATAAATCAAACTAAACAATGTGGCATGTTGACCATGATAACATCCGAAATTCCGCTTTAAATTTTACGCTGATGTATTTTTTATGGAAGATTCCTTTGTTCATTTATCACTTTATTTCCTCAAGCTAAAGGCCAACTGTGGGCTTTGGATATTGAACTGTGTGATAAAAATAATGAATTCACATGTGCTTACCTAATAAAAATCCCTTGTTGTAGATCAAACTTCAATCACAGTGAGTCATTGCGTTGTTGTGAATATCAATATTACACGTCATAACCAGTCAGATGAGATAGACTTTCAGTAGATAACGCCTTTTTTATGAAAAAATAATAGCGATTGAAACTACCAAAATTATACTTCGAACTTCAAAAATAGCCTCTTTATTGAGCGACTAGTTTCATGGTGCGTGTCATTTCGTCAGGCTCGAGACTTGTCAATTAATATTAATTTTCCATTAAAAGTTTATCAGAAAAATGTAGGGAGAACTTGTCATTTTAGCACTTCTTTCAGGTTTGCTATCCTAAAAAAAACTGTCTCAAGTCTCACCATCAGTTGATTGAAAGCGCATTCACTAGTCACATTTAAATAAATTATCATTCCAATTGTAAAGTGTGTATTTTTATGATATGATGTGCATTGACAGCGCTGTGAAGTTGTATACCACGTGCACGTGCATTCTTAGATGATTTTACATTTATTATTAGGCATCTTTTACAGTTGAGTAAATTGATGGCTTGAAAACATTGTATGTTACTGCAACTATTTTTGTTCAAACCGGAAATCTATTAAAATTATGAATTTGTAATAAAAATTGATAGTAGTTTTAACATCTCTACATCTATCTGTAGAATGATTTAATCTTGCGACATATAGGGAAGTAATCAATTCATTAAAAAAACAATAAAATTTTCCTTACAAACATCCCGGTGTCAATATTGTGTCAAATTAGGTTTACAACTAAGTTGTTGTTTTAAGGTTACGCAGGCTGGCCAACAAAGAAAAAAATTGTTGACAGCGTCCGCACTTGTAGGACTTTTTGCGTATGTGGATCTTCGTGTGATTTTCTAGATTTGATTTAGAATGGAAATGTTTGCTGCAGATTTCGCTTTTGAAGTCGTGGACTCTATGTTGTGAGTGGAAGATATTCGTGAGTCTTTTTAAATTTCACGCATATTTTAAATCTGGTGGGATGTTTGTTGCATTCATTCGAAATTTCGCTCGTCTTCAACTTCGTGCTTAAGTTTGTGACGCTTTAAATTTCCAGATTGAGTAAATTACAAATATCAAACTGGTATGCCCGTATTCAAGTGTGAGTGACCTAGTGCTTGGTTAAATACGTGACGAATAAGAAATGATTTCTGGCAATGTTTGCAGTTGTATGGTTTTTCTCCGGTGTGAACTCTCTCATGAATAAATTTATAAGTTTTTTAAGGGTATCTTATCGCAGTATCCACAGGAATATTTTCTTTCCGAACTGTGTGTGTTGACATGAATGGTGAGCTCGTTATAAGTGTACAACGCTTTTCTGACAAAAACGACAGTTGAATGATCTCTAACCGTCAGAGTGTAATCTTCTATGATTATTTAAATGTGAAACCCTTGCCAATGCCAAGGATTTTTGGAATACTAAAAATATAATTTATCCGTCTAAACCATCTGAGATTTATGTAGTATATTTTTAACTAATTCGTTGAATTGGCATTGACTTGAATATGCTTCCGTGTGTCCTGCTGATGCCGCAACGTGGAGGATAGAGTCAATATTAACTTTTGTCGTCGGGTTCCGCGGAGAATGTGTAGCCTTATCATCCATCAAAATTTGTTCAATTTTCTCCTTGGATTCACCTCGCATGGTAGCAAGAAATATTGGGTCGTTTTCATATGCTTCTACTACCGGAGGGATTTCTGAATTGTGCGCATTTGCATTGAGGGAGGCTTTACCCATTTCTTCAGAGAACTCAGCAGACTTGGAATTTGGAATTTGGGGTACAAAGGCTGCGCAGTTTTCCACGGTTGCTGAGATTATGGGATCTTTTAATCTGATGATGTCTTCCTGGTTGTAACTTGCTGCAGAAGCTGAACTGTCTTTTGCGGGAGACACCGGACAAGTTTTAGCATTAGTAGTACAATTCTTATTTTCCTTCACATTCTGAGCTTCTCCCATCCCGTGTAAATCCTTTGCCAGTTTGTCACAACTGGGTACGTTCGAAAGCTTTTGTAGTTCTCGCTCCTGCGTTTCAACTTTTTGTTCCAGCCGCTCAATCATTAAATTCTTCACTTTCAGAGCTTCGTCCATCTCGTTGGTTCGCGTTTGGAGTTCGTGTTTTAACTGCTCTATCTTTAAAGATTTCCTTCTCTAAAAAACTTCTCTCGTTTCATTTAGTTCCTTTGCTAGTTCCTGAAGCTCGTCACGTCTTGGTAGATTCGCGAACTCTTGCAGTTTTCTCTGGAATGCTGCAACTTCCTGTTCCAAGTCCTCAATTTTACAATCCTTTTCTTTCAAAGCATCTGCCTTCTCCTTTACTTGCGTCTAAAGCTGTTGTTTTAACTGTTGGACCAATCTGTCCTTTACCTTCAAAACTTGTCGAATTTCATTTAATTCCTTGGTCCCATCGTCACGACCATGTAGCTTCGCGATTTCTTGCAATTCTATGCTCTGCATTTTTTACTTTTGCTCTGAATCTCGTAAATCTATATCCTTAGCTTTGAGATATTTTCTCTTATTACTCTCCCATCTCTCGTTCTGGTCCAGCAGCTCCCTTAACGGGGCGCATCGGAGGAAGCTTTTTGCACGTCCAGCCGGGTCGATTGCTTGTTAAACATAATGTTGGAAAAGTTAACATAACTC
>JAQIWO010000203.1:0-17998 GCA_034695405.1 Entomobrya muscorum
AAGGTCCCATCTGCATTTGTAGCAATATACATTAGGCTAGTCACATTTTTAACGGCGTTTTAATACATCAATAATTTAATATTTTTGACTTGGTTTTCAGGTAAAACTACCAACCTATATCATTAAATATGAAACCTGCCGAGTACTGAGCTCCCGGGAGTGAAATATGGTCTTCAAAAAAATGGACGACTCTTTTTTATTCGAATCCTGGCACATCGGATGAACTTTTTCAATTCAGCCGACAAGCTACTGACTAACAAAATTAAAACTTCCACGCAGATGATGACATGACATAAGACTTACTCAAGTACCAGTAAGAATAATTTATTATTGGTTACTTTAAATTAAATGGTTTACTCATCTGTTTGTTCGCTGCTGGGAATTTGGCTCAGACCATTTTGGATTTGAATCATATATATATATTGTTAAAATAAATTGATTTAAAAACATTTGTCACAAGTCTCTGGAGTGAAATATAGTCTTCTAAAAAATGGACGACTCTTTTTTCTACTCAAATCCTGGTCCATCACATCGGATGGACTTTTTCAATTCAGATAACAAGCTACTGACTATCAAAATTAAAACTTTCCCGCAGATGATAACATAACATTTGTTACATCTCGATAGTAACAAGGAGGATTCAGATTGTAAAAACAAACTCTCCACAAGTCTATTTCTATCTGCCCGTCCCTCCGGACAACAACGTTGATATCGATATATTGTTACTTCGCTCAAGTTGTTGGCTCATCAAAATTGATAATTCAAACACTTTATGCTAGAAAAATTTTCAACCGGCGTTTTAGCAAAATTTATTTAGCTTTTTGGCTGGTTTTCTTTCAACGACCTAGATCGTTAAATATCGCCTTTAAAAAGGGAGGACCGACTCTTCCCAAATCCTGGAACATCAAAATGAAAACTTCCGCGCAGATGACATGGCATTCTATCTCGACAGTGATAAGGAGGATTTAAATTGCAATAAACTCTCCACAAGTCTATTTCAATTTCAAGTCGGCCTCTTACTCTCCGGAAAACAGCGTTGTCAAGAAAATTTCTAAAGTATTATATAAAAATCAATCATGGAATCCGTCCCGGATCAATTAATAGCCGGTGAGTCCATGTGGTTTGGTTTCGAAAGCTTTGGAGCTCTATTGGACGTAGTGAAAAAATGAGCCGGAGCCCCCATGAATTCTTTTGGTCAGTACCCGAGTAAAATAGGATTCTCACATGGACGATGCTGATATCCAAGAAAGAAAATATTCACCTGCACATCTCAAGCCAGCAGATGTGAGCACAAATATCAAGAAAAAGATATATGATATACAAGATGAATGATCCTAATGATCCCACCGTCAAGAATGCGAAATCTGTAAAGTTTCATCTGCAAATCGTGATAAAAAGAAGAGGCAAATGAGGAAGTTGAAGCAAAAAGTGGAGGAACCGAGGAAGGAAAATCTGAAATTGAAGGAGCAAACAACCGAGCTACAAATTAACGCTGAGGTAGAACAGAACAAATTGAATGTGGAGATTAAAAATATGAAGCGATTGTTGGAACAGGAATCACGGAAAAGTCATGTTTGCCAATCGGAAAGTGTCAATGTTGGAATTAATACAGAATTTCAAAGTTCCGGTTCCACCAGTTAACCTGGTAATATTACAAATGCAATGTAAAAGATATCAAATGATATCACAATGTTGTGATCGGGAATATTATAACATAAATAATTGTAAATTTATTTTCAGTTGATTTCCACAATTACTGATAAATTCACTTTTCAGAGGATTCTTCTACTCATGTACCTGTGTAAGATAAATTTATTATTGATTACGTTAAATTAATTGACTTACTCATGTTTGTTCGCTGCCGGGGATTCAGTTCAGACCATTATGAATTTTGCATTACAAGCATATATATTGAATGTTAAAATAAATTGATATAAAAACATTTAGTATCCATGTAAATGTTCTGCACGTTTTCTTTAGAAAAAGGTTAATTATTTCTGGTAAATTATAAACGGGGAAACTGTGACTAACCACGAATGTGGAATTTCTGATTCATAAATTATTAATAAAAGGACCTCTAAAATAAATCCCGAAATCCTAATTTCAGTTTTCATTAAATGGAGAGTGCCGTGGATCGAGAAAACATTTAATTAATTTCGTAATCACGACAACAAAGAATTAAAAACATTTCCTATGACTTTTTCAAGGACAAAAATGCAATTTTCCGAAATATTTCGTATACTGCATCTATTTATTTTTTGTATATGCATAGTAGGCTGTCTCATAGAGAACCAGACTATCTACAGTAGTTGCAGGGTTAATAATTCTAACTTATTTTTTTGATGGCAGCTAACCCCTTTAAAACTCAGACCAGACCAGGCGTGTGAGCATGCGAATATTTAAGACGTAAGTAGATGTAAAACGTAAAAATGGTCGATACAAGATTCATAGATTTATGGAATTTTTTAAAGAGATAGTGGATAGTTTGCATCATTATTTTCGAATGTGAATTAAAATTTTCATTTTGTTATTTCTACTCATCCATTAAAATATTGCCCTTTCCAAATATTTTTTTTACTTTGCTTCCCAGCCTGCATGAATTGACTGAAATGGATTGGTATTCAAATTAAGTGCATGGTTATGTTGAATTTAATATTCGTGAAAGCTTTGCTTACTGTCGTCCATCGCGGGTGTTGGAAGTGATTTTGGTGCATTTTAAAAGTTTATCGAGTGCAAGTTGACTATACTCAAGGCTGTGGTATAACTGATCTTTAGTTTAGTACATTATAAGAATCTTGTTTTAATTGTTGTTCTGTTCTGTTCTGTTACACAGAAATTAATTTTCAACGCGAAATTATTCCCCTCACAATGCCTCTCACACACGACCTGCGGATTTTTGGTGAAGGTTGCAACCAAAACTACGTCTTATGCTCTGATAAATCCGATTGGGCGAGGAGAAGTCCTCGACAAGAATTTAAAATTCATTTTAGAACTGAACCATATACAGAGTTTCAAATTAACATATAGGTATCATTGTATTTATAAGTATTTTAATAGGCTTTCTGCTGTAATAATTGTTGATTTATGAATACGAATTGTTAAATTTTATTAGTTTAATAGAAGCATGAGCCAGCTGTTTGAACTGTTAAAGGTTCACGATGCCCCAGAGCCAAGCGTTGTGGAACCAGTTCCGGTTCTGCAGTGGGGTGGGTTCATCCAATTGATCAAATACCTAATACCTCAGTGGTAATACCGTATTCATCAGTTGCAAGCAGTGCCTCCTCCGGTTTCAGTCCACCTTCTAACGCTCAACGGGACTTCCACATGGACGAGATTCCTGCAGGGCCTGTGATTCCTGAGCATGACACACAATGAAAATCAAATTAAGAACGCCTTTAATATGAAATGCGTATCTTAATTAAGCCATCCACAGAATTCGAATACTTAAGACGCGAGAATATTATTTGCTCTATATTGCGTAATTACCATTTAGGGTTTTTGGGCGACCTTTCAGCAATGGTGGAAGGTACAGAATTGTCCTTCTCTACATCCACAACGGTGGCACAGCAGGTGCTCCAATGTCCCTAATACTCTGACCAACCAGCTTCGGAACAGTTCATCCTCTCGGTTCAATGCCTTTCAAACATGTACACATCTTTCACGATTCCTGGGGTCATGGTCATTGTGAGTGCTAGAGGTTCGACATTAAAATGTTTTATTGGTATTGTTGTCTGTAGCATGCTTTTTAAAAGAAAAAAACCAAAGTATTTAGTAGTGAACTGAACTGCAAATATTTAAATAGTTAATTATTGGTGTAATTGTTGATGTGCGCAGAAATCGCGTCAACTGAAACTACTAGTATTGTCTCTTCTCGGCAACATAAGTTTTGGGTCTCTGCTTATCCGCTTTAAGAATTGTTGTATTTTCTGGTGACTATGAGTATCAATTACAATACGATATTCCTGTGCTTCTACTGTAGGGTAAACTCACAAATGCTTGTCAAATTTTATAACGGCATTTTGAGTAGTAAAAATACATAAATATCTTGTGATTTGGTTTTCAACATTTAATATGGCAATGGGATCCCCTTTTTGCAGATTATCTATTTATCTGTATTGTTTTTTGTTAAGGTGTTTTGTAATTTTGGGGGCTTGCAGTTTGGCGTATATGGAAATTATTTTACATGCGGTTAGAAGTCGATTTAGATCTGTTCTGGACATTGAAATCATAAGCTACTCAAGTTTTGTAGGGGCGTTTTGAGATCTCAAAATCTATAACTGTTTGTTTGGCTTGGGTTTCACAGAAAATCACGACCTTATATCATTAAATGTCACACACAACGGCTACTGAACTGACTAGAGTCATATATCGTCTTCAAAAATATGGACGACTCTTTTCTCTATTAAAATTCTGGCACACCTACTGTACCTTTTCAATTCAGCCAACAAGCTACTGACTTTCAAAATGAAAACTTTCCTTCAGATGACATACCATTTTATCTCGATAGTTCAGAAAGAGGATTCAAATTGTAACAAAGACAAGTCCACTTCAATCTCCCCCTTCTCTTCGGACAGCACTGTCAAGAAACTTTAAAAAATAGAAGCAACAATATAATAAATCATGGAATCCGTCCCGGATCAACAAATTGCCGGTGAATCCATGTGGTTCGGTTTTGAAATATTTGGAGATTTACTGGACGTAGTTAAAAATGATCCGGACACGCCCATTGAAGCTCCCGTGGTCAGTTCTACAGCAAAAGAGGATCCTAATTTGGATGATGATGACATCCAAGAAAGAAAAAATTCATCTGCAGATCTCATCAAGCTAGCAGGTGTGAGTACAAATATCAGGAAAAAGCGGAAATATGAGATGGATGATCCCAAAGATCCTACAGTCAAGAATGCGAAAGCAGCAGAGTTGAATCGGGATAAAAATACGAGATAAGTGCAGGAGTTCAAGCGAAAAATGGAGGAGCCGTGTGGGAGGAAAATCAGAGATTTAAGGAGAAGAAAGTAAGCTTACATTTAATACGGAAATAGAGCAGGACAAATTGAAAAAGTATGTCGATAATCTTAAAATTTTGTTGGAAGAGGAAACACGGAAAAGTCATGCTCACCCTGGAATCCAGAATTTTGCGGTGGCCTGGAACTCACAATTTGTGTCAGTAGTGAACTGCTTTAACGCAGAGCACCTTATCGTCAGTTCATCTGTTCATATCACAAATGCAATGAAAAAAAAATCATGGTGTATCATCATCATCATGGCTTTTCCTATATAAATAAGTAATTGCTATTGTTTTTTAATTGATTCCAGATAGTTTTAGATTTCACAGGAGCACTTTATATATGAACCTGTAAAATTAATTTATTATTAACTAAATGATTTACTCATTGAATTTTTCAGTGCTGGGAATTTAGAGTACAATTTTTGTATTGCGGTCATACATATAATCCTATATCAAGTAAACTGAATTGATATAAAAAATAAAGCATTTAATGTTCATGTAAAACTCACTCACGATTTCTTTTCTTTCGCATTTTTTCTCGAAACTTACTAAATATTTCCTGTAAATTGTAAACTTACGATTTCAAAGTCTGTTATTTAATTTTGTGTGCACAACAGTTATAAGGCAATGCGACAGATAGAAATTTTGAATTTGACAGATAAATGTATGAACTAACAGTAGAAATTAGGAAATCCATGATAAACTTGTAAGGACTTACAGATGGGGAATTTGTTTTATCTATTCCATGACACAAAAATAAAAGCAATAAAATAAAACCGAGAAGTCCCAATTTTAGTTATTTTTCAAAATTTAGACTTCCTCGGATCGTGAAAAGAGTGAGCTGTTTCGTGTTTATGACCATCAAGAAATAAAAACTATTCCTTTAACGATATTTTAAACGAATTTTGCTGTTTTGTTGAGAACAAAAGAAATTTTATGGGATCTACTGTACATTCCTTTTGGTTTGGTATGCTACAACAACGAATTCCGGACGAATCTTTATGGCTGTAGGTTTTATATTAAATGTACAGTTTTTAAACGGCAGCTAACCCCTTTGAACCCCAGACCCGGCGTGTCAGCGTGTAAATATTAGATGTAAATAGGTTACTAGAGTTAGTAAATGGTCGGTTCAAGGTTTTTGGCCATGGAGTTTTGCATTGATATATTATCGCATAGTTCACATCATTATTTTCGTATGTAAACTAAGTTTCCATTCTGAGATTCTCCACTCAACAGTAAAAATTATGCCCATTCCAAGTTTTTTTTATCTTCTTGCCCCACTTGCATGAATTGAATGAAAAAGGTTTGGTAGCAAATTAGATGTATGGTTATGTTGAATTTAAAATTTGTGTTAATTTTCTTGGGTATTAGTTCAACGGAAGCAGTAAAATATAGTCCAATAAAATACTATTAGGTATGTATTAATGTGTCTTGAATTATATGACTGTGTGTGTGACAATTTTTTTATAACTTCCGCCAAATGCAAAAGGTTGTAAACGTACATATTAAGCTGTGTGTAATGATCGATAAAATATTTAGAGTTTTAAGCAATTATGCTATTTTCATCATATTCAGGCGTGAAAGCGGTATATAAAGATTGAGTATGGTTTTAGTATAGTGCACCTGACATTTGACACAATGGTCTGCTAAGAAAGACCAACGAAAGGCTTAAAAATTTTAAAGTGTGGAAGAAAGTATTAATTAGTCCATATTAATTTTTCAGGATATAACACTTTCATGAAATGTCATGCTGTGTTTAGAGTATGGATTCAAAACACATTACAAAAATTTATGAGACAGAGAAAAACAAATAATTTGAAGAAATTTTTTTTAATTACTTGTAAATATCTTAATCCACGCAATTTAGTCTCTTTACAGCAAGTACAGCAGCCTGACACCAATCTCTCGCCTACCATAACTGAATCTAACATGCAAAATATAATACTGGCGCCAAAAGTTATTTTCTATTCTAACTTTAAACTAATTGTAAGCGACAATAATTAATTTTAAATTCAGTGTAATCTCAAAACGAAAAAATCTCAAAACAATAACCACACCAAAATTACGAAATCATCACGAAAAGAGGTCATCAATGTGCAATCATACTTTACCTCTCTCGCATTTTTATTTGTTAGTAAATTTTTAAATTGTTTCGGAGTTCTTTTTGAAAATGCATAGAATACTTTATGAATAATATATTTAAAAAAATTAAATTACTAAAATAATAATACTTAATGAAGGTATTTTTTAAATGATCTATTTGGATTGCAATTTCATTAATATTTTCATCCGCAGAAAAGAAATTAATGAAAAGTTTTTATATTGAAATGCATACCTGTATAGTACCTGATTTGGCCATCTATAATGCAGTATTCAAGTGCTTGGTTGGACCTCTGCCAAGATTTAGCTGTTCACAAAATCTATAAAATTGGTGTACGTTGAGAGTGGGGAAAATAATAAATAATCAGTAAATTTGTGCACGTTGAGTACCTTGCAACTTAAACATTACGAAAACAGACCCATTCGCAACTTAGATTGAATCCAAGCCGTATTCTAAGTATTAGTTAGTAATGAGAACTTGGGAGCCAAATGGATGCACAAGTTTTAATTTAAAAAGTGGTTAAAGAAGTTTGAACCTGAAAGTATAATTACATGGATACTAACTAATGATACATGCGTTAATTTCATTAAATCCTTGGTGCCCATAAAATATATAAATAAGTTTAGCTACATATTCGTTCACGCATTTCGAGTGCATGTGCTGTATTGCTAAAATTTGCATATTCGAGTGCATGATCCTAAAACTTAAATTTATTATTGAATAGAAAAATTAAAATAATGTAGAAACTGAAACAATGATGTGTACTGCTTAGAAAATTTTCAGTGTCAGGTTGGAGGGATTTGATCAAGCATCAAACACATGCATATTTATGATGAGGTAACAGCTACTTCGGTTTTGAAATAAAATAATTAAATCATGGTCCAATGTAGTCTTATATTATTTTTGCATGAAACACAATTTAATAATTAAAATTAACAACGGCAAATTTACCGTAGCAATACTAGCTTATCGCATACATGAGTGCATCATGCATCGAAAAATTTTCTAAGTCCATGCCAACATTTGATGTTTTTTTAAATTAATAAATCACAACTCATGTTCTTTCGTATTACGATGTTTCCAATAATTTACGTAGATATACGGGGTAGCTAAGACGGTTTCATTTTGTAAGATTTATTTATAAATTTGTTTTCCTAAGTACAACGCCATATGGATTTTTAATAAAAGCTTAATACAGACTAGATGAGTACTGTTTCTGGCAGTTGTGTTGTTGTTTATAAATTTGCGGTGGTCAAAATTACAGGGTTGTGCATGGATACATGTTTCAAGAATTCAGGAAATAGATATTTAACCCGAGAATAAAGTCTGTGCGAGAGACAAGGAATGATTCGTATTAATAATTCTGGTTATTAACGGTAAAAGATATTGAATCTGAAAAGAGTCATTGTCCTAACAGAACTGGTAGATTACAAAAACGTTCCACTATCGGGTTGACACAATTAATTTTGTCACTCAATTTTAGTCGTATTCGGTCTGCCTGTAATGTCGATTTTCAGCTTTTTAGATTTATAATTCTTCTCATGAGTTTTGCAAGCTTTCCAACAAATTCTCGCAATACATTGGCCATCTTCAGAATTTGAAGAGGTCGGGTCAGCTTGTATCGGTTAAAGGAGCCCATCTACTTAAATAAAATTACAGCGCACTACTCCGATGTCGATAGTGATCGAAGTTTGTATTATGAAGAACTAGCAGTAGCAGACAGTTTTTCGTGTATGTAATGTAATAATTAAATCTTAACTTATGTCCCCATGCAGTTTCACATTTTTTTAAACCTCGCATCGCAATTTAGATAAATAGTTAAGAGCATGAATTTGAATAATTTAAATAAAAAACGATTTATTACAACGAAATAAAATGATTTATTTGAAAAAAAACTGTTTCACGTTTTGTTAATCATTTGTTGAGTTAATTTCAATATATATACCGCTTCAACGCCATCCATATTATATTGTGTCTTTAATTAATAGATTAATATTGCAGTTGATAGCAATCAGTTCAGAATGAAAAATACTGAAGGACAATGCCTTCTTATGGCTTCAAGGGTTCTACTTCAATTCTAGAAGACATACCATACTTCATGGCGCATTTCGTTTTTTCCTGGGACCTCTCTTATGCAATATTTAATCTTTGTCACTATTTTTAATCATTTCTAATATTTTTTTCTGGACCATTTAAGTAGATTATTTTTAAAGTTTAATATTTTGGTAAAGAAAGATGATGCATAGTAATGAAAGATTCCACGATATTGAAAAGTTAGCTTGTTTTCGCTTAAGACTTAAAATTAAAATGCGTTTACATGGGTAGAGAAGGGAAGAAGATTTGTGTTTTGGATTCCCTGAAAAGCCTTTTCTGAATTTTTCCAAGTGATTATGTGCGCGTACTGCAACAAATTCATGAACATACCCTTTTACCTTCAAATCATGGCAGGTATGATAATTGATGCATAGCAGTATCCAATAAATTATAATGTAGGGAGACAATCGCAATCATTTTAATGACTCCTGAAATTGTTATGTCAAGTACACAACTGAAAAAGATCCAACACGACCTGCCTATTCACACAGTTTTTGTAACAGCATAGGCGTAAGTAGAGGTGTTGAAGCTATACGTGTGCTTTAAACATTTTGCAAAATGTGAAATGGTTCGGATTCAACATGTCACAAAGTTAGGATACTTTATCAATTCCCGAGGCAGAAATTACAAAAAATCTACATACATATTACATAAGCACACTGTAATTATATTATGATTTGAGCTTGTACATATTGGAAATAATTAATTTTTTTTAAAGTTTTGCGGATTGTTTCATCAACACACTTGAACTATTCACTTTATTGACCGAGATTTTTTTTAATTTAAAAAAATGTCCCTCAAAACTGATAAAAATATTATGCAATTTAAAAAAGTACGTCTTAGTGTAGTACTAATAAAAATACGTAACTGCAATTATTGACCGAACTAGACGGTGTCCAATTTAAATAAGGCTTATTAACGATTTCACATATTAAATAGGAGGAGGGGTTTAAAATGAAAAGGCATCGTATTCTGTATAAACTTTTAATTTTACAATGATATATGCAACCGGTAATATACTTACCGATGGAATGAAAACCGTGTTTTTGAAACTAAGATGAAATGCAAAATTTTAAAGGAAGGCGGTGTAAAATATACGTGTGAGGTTAATGACTTGAAATAACATATTATTTTAAGAAATTTTGAATTATATTTGTATGTCCAAAGCATGAATTAATCCGTATGAAAATGTATGTGCTAAAATATTGCTCGATAAATGAATAATCATGGTCAGCAGAAAAAATACTTAACCGTTAGGTTTGTTGTCCTTTCCTAATTTAGAATTTATTGAGAGTTAACAAGGCATCATACCTTGCTTAATATGTTTTCTGATATGATTTATGCAATCGTAAATTCTTATCAAACGAATGATTATAATTGAATGTTTTGTGTTTTTTAAATTCTGGGCAATATGTGAATTTTTGAAGACCGACAGCATTAAGTATAAAGTGATAAATAATGTTAAGCTTCTTAAGTTAATTACCAAACGTTTTTGCGTCAATTTTCCCGAGAGAAAATGAGCTAGGATAAAAACACTAATATTTTTATTCTACAAATTCAAATGATGATTAAGTTACAAACCACACTAAAACATACAGTTAAAGTGGTTAATTGCTGCTTATATTAACTTGGGTGTTTAGAAATTTAGTTTAAAATAAGAAAGTCTTCTTTTAAATTCGGATTATTTCCATGCTCTTCTTCCAAAGGTTCGATTTGCAGACGAAGAACTCACAAAAGATGGAAGGCTAGAAGGCTACGGTAGTCGACTATTTACAGAGACAAGGCTTTACATTATAATACTACTTGCATCATCAGAAGAATCTTTTGTAAAACCATAAAGCAAAAGAAATCAGTTGGATCTCTTTGGCAAACCGACACTCGTCTTCCCGTTTTCCAGATTTTCATCCCTTGAAAAAAATATACATTTTGAAATTAATTTGCGTATTTTATATTACACTGTATACTGGCTTATGTTAACAAGTTTTTACAATGAAACATTGATTAACTTGCATTTCATAATTCATGAGGAAACGTAAAGGCTTAATAATCTTTTAGCTAAATTATTCCTCTTTCTTTTTACCAATGCAATGGCACTGACTTTAGTGCTTTTATCGTTTATCTTATTTTATTTATGCTCTTGTAATTTTTATTCTCTTGCTCATTTCTATGTGACATTTTCTGGAAATATTTTACATTTGTTTTTGGGGTACCCATGAATTAAATTGTATTTGTGTAAAGATTGGTTTATATGGTTTTGGGAACAGAACGTAAGAAATACGTATTGGAATAAGTACATTTTCCGACAGGTAGTTATGAGCTGCACAAAGATGTCATGGGAGAAACTACGTTGATATTACTTTAGATTCTGTTTCTTCACAAATTCTCGATCAGTACTTGAAAAAACTAAAAATTCCAAATTTAATACCTTGACTCAAAAAGTGTGTCTGAAAATCATTTTTGTATTTTAGGTATCTGCTCAATGAGTACCTATCATCAAATTCGGACTAACGCTTTATAAAGTTCTTTTTAAAGGCTAAGGAGCTGGACTGTATTACCATTCTCTGCAAGGATGACATTATTTGGATAAGCCGTAGACATGCAATTAAAATTGTTAAAAATTAAAAAAATACTGAAATATTATGGCTCTATTCTTTGGTCACGTTTTGCAGGAAATATTAATAAACAAAACAGTTTTGTTATGGTATTAATGCAATGGGAAAAAGAAGATTACAAAACTATTGCAAGCATAAACATAAAATATATTTATTTTAAACTTTTATGAATTTTAAATGGCCAATTCCTTATCTCAAAGAGCGATATCATGTTCTTATGTTTTTTATGTTTAGATTATGACATACTGAAATACATGTCAGAAAATTGTTAAAATTAAAAATCCACTTTTTACTCTCGTTCATTTATCTCAATAAAATGCTTATATGACTTACTAGCATGCGCAATTCAACTTTATTGTAAAATCTAATTTATTTTGAAAAAGCAATGCAATTATTACCACGGCAGTCATAAGGATTTTTGTACACGCTAAAAAAGTTGAGTTACAACGCCAATAAAACGAATTTAAACCATTGAATAGCACCAAGGAGAAGGAAGATGCTTCTTCCTTACGAGCGACGAGTTGAGAAGAAGTAATTGCAACTGACAAAGAGCCAACTAAGGTCTTCTACTTTACGTGGCTTATCACGTGACTCGAACTAGAGTCATGGCATTCTCGGAAGCATCGCATTGATGCTCCTAAGAGCGTTTGCGTTCCTATTGAAACAATTTTAAGCACAAGGACATTTGCATGAAAAGTCAACTAACAATTGTGTATCAAATGAATTTAATATGGTGCAACGCCGTTAATATGTGTACACAACTGGAAACTTTCAATAAGTTAGTCAGATCACTTCTGGGCTCAGATCATGGTAACTCGGTGTACGTAGATAGCTAACATGTGCTCCACAACGTAAATGTTTTTGGTTTGAAAAGGCATAATTTCATGTTTTTAGCATGTGAATTTATACGTTTCGAAGCAAATTTATGTGTTGGGATTGGGAAATATTTATTTTGCAAAAAATTATGAGGGAATAAAAAACTTATTACAAATTATATTAAAACTAAAACCGATTTGTATTGACGGACTCAATTTGATCTTATTGATATGAATACTCAAACAATTTCTAGTAAAGGAATTATTCATTCAGGAATAAATTAAAAACTGATACCCAAACGCAAGCCCCCCAATTAGAGTTGAAGCGTTTTTTACCTTTTACCATGTAAATTAAAAACAAATAGGTTTTACTACAAACTCTAGCTATATGCTAATTTTGTACATTATAATACTGTATGGTAAACATGCAGCTAATGGCTTATGAGTTCTTAAATCTCTCGATGACTTAAAAAATTAAATTCCGTATCTGCCATTCTCCAGTGCATTGATATAATATAGCAATAGTACCCATACCGTTTTATCGTTTTCTCCATCCAGATGATATAATCGCAAATCCAGATAATTTTCTGCAGAATCTTACGTAAATTGTGAATTTAAAGAATACTATTGTTGCTAATACTATGACGCCATGCTAAAATAATTCCAATTTAGGCACAAATATATGGAGAGTGACTCAAGATCCTGTTGTGAATCGGTTGTATGATAAAAGGCGAAATATTCGGATATATAGAGATTTTTAGCGCAATAATTTACGACAGTCATTAAGCATCTCGTGCTACCATTCTTGTATCCCCCGTGTTATTAGCTTCCCATAACAAAAGCTTCATTTCGGAAATAGACTTATCTGAATTTAGAAAATCTGGAAATTCAAGAAAATAATCGGCAATGAATGAATTTCTGCAAAATTTAATGAATGTAAATTTAAAAGAATAGTAGCTTATAAATAATAGTAGCAATTATGGTTCTCTATATTTTGTTGTCTTTAGTGGAAAAGTAAAATGACCACGCTCTGCATCCAGATCCAGCTACTTGTCAGTCTCATCTCCCAACAATTGGCGGCTGCAACGCTGGAACAGCCCCTTTGCCTTTGCCCTTGTCCAGTCTCAAACCCTGATTCCGTGAAATAGACGGCCATCACTTTCTGAGCAACGAAAATTGTCTACTTTCTTTCGATAATTTAACTTAATTTCTTGATTTGTCGGAGTATCAGCAATTCAATCTTTGTAGTCGACTTGTCAAAACTTAGAAATCCAAACTATTATTCCGCAATCTGGGTAATTTTCTTTAAAAATCAAGGAAATTGTAAATTTTAAAGAGTAGTATCAAATAAAAATAAAATATGTTTGAGAGATTTAGTTGTGGATGTGATAAGTTTGACGCCGTTTTAAGTTACTCTCTGCATTTGGGAGCCTACATTGTAGAGGTGATACTTGAACAGTTGAGCAAAGAGTTAAGTTAAAGCAGGGAATTAAATGATCCCAGATTTGTAACAGAACCCAGGAGTGGTAAGTAACACCATTCATTTTCATATCGCATATTGTCCAAAACCTCGATAGTAGTCAGAGTTACAAAGGTGGAAACAGATATGGGGTCATTAGAACTAGTCAAACCAGCAACCGTGACTTTTTAACTTGTTGTTTGTGAGGACCTTTAATAATTAAATTTCAAGCGTCACAATGCCCCGTGGTAAGCAAATGAACGTGATAACTGACTTTTGTTAATGGGTTGCTTGCAAATAAACAAATTTTACTCAGAATGATATACAGTAAACTGCGCGGATGTCATTTTAAACAAAAATTTCTTGTTTCAACATTTCCGTTTAAAAAAGCAATCATCAGAAGAAAATTAAACTGTTGGATTAAGTCCGGTTTTGAAATAAATAAAATATTATTCCATTATTTTAAACACCATTTAATAAGAAAAAAAATCTATTTGCACTCATACTTTTCAAAATAAAGCGGAAAAATATTCGACAGAAAACGACTTCCAAGTAGGACATACTTGCATGATATGAATTTTCTCCTATGGGTATTTATTTCCTGTAGTTTCGCAAATTGAACTCGAATCTGCTGACAGCTCCTACTGCAAATATGATTAACATAAGCTGAATGGACTTTTTACCATACATATTTTCTACGAATGTAATTTTTTCACTAGATGTGACCAAAAAGTAATTCATGATATTAAACAAATATATTTTTTCAATTGCAGCGAACAATCCATATTTTGAATTAAACCTGGGATCTGGGAAATTGAGTCTGGGGCATTATTAATTTTCTTAAAGCATATTATGGAATAGTAAATATTATTTTAATTATGAGTTCGGAAGGCAGAAAGTAACTTTACCGCATTGTCTGGTGCACACGGTTTTTTGCATTATATTCTTGGCTCATATTGTCGCCTTACCAATCGTTTAAAAAAATTATTTTTAGGGGCAACGATTCTCATTTTATTTGCATTTTAGGAATCTCATGAATACTCTCACACTTTTTAATTTTTTTAAACTAGAACACAGAATAATTAGTACTTATATACCGACTAGAATGAAAAATGTTCAAATGGCCATTTGACAGAGCGTTTAAAACACATGTTTTCAAAAATAATTTTTTCTATATAAGTGACTTACAAAAATATATATTTTATATCTACCTTAAGCACTGAAAAATTCTGAGTTACGGGTTCCAGGCCTTAAAGGGAAAAATGATTATAGATTTTTGATTTTGTATTTGAAGAATTTAGTAGGCTACAAATGTAAAATTATTGGAAAGTGCAGTGCCACACCTATTTATATTGAATTTTATGGTACTTATACAAATTGTAACAATCATTATATTAAAATAATCAATAGATTAATAATTTTAAAGGGGATGTTAATTCATTGAGTAATAAAATGAAAATATTTTAATGCTTTGCAGCGAATGGTTTTACATAGTTAACTCATGATATCCTGAGTTGATATTTGAGAATTCACATACTTTAAAATTTTCACATACACAAATTCACATACACTCTTTAGAATGCGATAAATATTCTGATTCTCCAATGCATTATTTTTACAAACAAAAACAAGAGAGTTTATATAATATGGAATGTATTTGGAATATTTGGAAAGCACAAACATATTATGACTGCTCGTCATTATGATGCTTTGTGATTTAAAAAGTAGTTGTGTTGTCGTAGTTGGTACATCAGTTTGAGTTAATTCCGTTTTATTCACAATTTTTAATATTTTTCAGTCTATGGAAATTCAGATTGTTTGTTATTTGGATTCTATAATATCTAGTTTTTGAATTTTGTAGAAGCACTTTGAAGTGGTACAAAAACTTTCGGGATGTTTGTGCTTATGCGGGAAATTATATTAACTACGTAATTTTATATTTGTCAAGGTTGGAAAAATTAAATTTATAACTGTTGGCAATTGTTATTACAAAGTTAAAAGACATTTTTGCAATCTAGACAAGTGTTTAAATGAAATGTGACAGGCATTCAATTTAAATCTGTGTTGCTTGATAAATTAGTAAATCAAAATTGTCACTATTGTTGTCCCTCCTATCACCCATTTTAATCATCACTAATTATTTTAATAACAACTATTTTGTACATTTACTAGTGTCATTGCGTCATCTTCATGCCAACGGAGAGTTGCGGCTTGTGATGATGGAGGTGAGTAGCAGTGCGTGGAAGACAAGAACAAGTTCAGACTTGCTAGTATTTCTCGCAGCATTCATTGTGTTTGGCGGTGTAATGCCTTCTGCGTTGCATTCTGTTTGCCTTTTTGTAAGAGTTTTTGTCGGTTAAGAATTTGAAGTAGAGTGGCTTGGCTGCAGCAGCACTCTCATAATTCATTATTATTGTAAAAAATTGTGTGTGTGATTTGGCGAGAGAAAAAGGAGTTGCCATTATCATCATTTTGTAATGTGTGAATCTTTAATTGTTGATTAAATTAAAGCAAACTATTCTACTAATCGTGTAGACATAAAGCACTAATCGTGTGCATTTGATTGAGCACTAATCGTGTGCATAGTTTGATAGATTTTGAAATAATAAATAGTAATTATTTTAGAAGAGAAACAGTAACAGTCGTAGCTAGCAGGCACATCAGCATCACACACTTCACCTCCATCATCGAGCTTTCGAACCTCGTAGAAATAACTAGCGTCAAAAGTTCACATTCAATAAATTAGTTTAGAATATCTCAACGCCGTTGTATAACCTATGCTAAACTTTTCGTGCCTGTAATATGCAGATAGCTCGGTTCTGTTAACAAATTTCTACCGCTGGTTTCAGAATAAACTATGAAGAATTAAACGACATATAAAGACACGATAAATAAATTCTATTGTTTGATTTAAATGCAAATATTAACGATTTTGTATTTTTTCATTACATGTTGAATTGAAATCATCAATATAAAGATAAACAGGTTAGGAAAAGATGGAAATATAAATCGTGGAAATGATTCGTAAACAAACAAATAATTCAGATTCTCTTGTTGGAACTCATTCACAAAGGTCCCCTTTACGATGGAGTTGTAGACTCACTGAAACCAAACCAAACTACTTTTCTTTAAACTAAACTTTATATCAATTTTATAATATATGTGAGCTTTTTAAACACGATCTTGCTATTGTTGAGATTTATTATTATTGTTATTACGCAACTATCAATTTGCTTTTGACAGGGAAAAAGAAGTGAAATATATAGCTGATAATCTTTTATAGTGTGATTGATACATGATAGATACGTAGGTAGATGTGGATAAATCAAATCATTTTTATTGTATTCGGGAATTCATACGGAAATTTGTTGGAACTCTTCAGCACAAACAATACGCTCAAGTCACTCTAAGCGAAAAAATATATTCAATCAGATTTCGGGACCGAGAAAAGAGCTTCCTTCAGGAGGAGAACTTTGGAAATAGTATTCCATGTATTAAAATGTTAACATTTTTACTTTCTAGACAAATACTAGATTTATTATTTTACTCGTTAAAAACAAAAATATTGAGTTGATTTAATGATTTGAAATGAAACACCGAGTAAAGTTAGTTTACTTTTACATTTGCAAATAATTAATTTTTTGAATTTGGGTGACCGTTTCCAAATCTCAAAGAGAAAAAGAATATTCCGTTTATGTTGTAAGTATTTAAATGGAGGTGGAAAATTATAGGAATTCTAAACTACATACACGGGTTTTTGCCCCTTTCAGTTACCACAATATTGTATACATTTTTCTTTAGTCGATATTGTGGCATGCGAAAACGATCATCACATCCTGACCGTTCAGGTGCGTTAGTTATCACTGGTATATCAATAAGCACCATTTCACAGTAGTTTATAAATAAATTTCA
>JAQIWO010000204.1:0-17945 GCA_034695405.1 Entomobrya muscorum
GTAGTAGTTATTTCAGGCGTCTAAATAAAATTAGAAAACAGCTTGTCATCATTGAGCTTACCAACCAAAAATTGATTTTTGCATTGCCTCATACATCATCAATGGAATAAAACAATTTACATTGCGCGTTGCTTCTCTCCATGGACTTAACACGGCAAATATTGTTATTCCTGTGGAGGGCAAGAGGATAGCTGCATATTTAAGGTGACCAAAATTCCTTTCCAAATTATTGATATAATAAAAACAAAATTGAAACCATGTAAATAATACTGTTTATAGGTACTTATTAACAACATTGTATTTTACTTTCAGAAAAGCGTAAGAAACTACGTTGAATTGACTTGGATTTTGGCTTATGCAAAAAATAAGCATTTAAATAATACTAAAAACTTTTTTAGGTTTAAATCATGTAATTTAACTTTGTTTCAGTACATGATACTTTGTGATGCCAAAGGCTTTTATTTCCTGTCATGTTAAAGTCTTATTTTACTTCTTACTTCTGCTTTACAGTGCCTCAGAAAATTGCATCCGGTCTGAAAGTTATGAAATATAATTAATTCCAAACAACCAGTAGTCATTGATGAGACCATATATGTTACATGTATATATATTTATACATATTACTTCTTCTGTATTTTGTTTCGAATACCTGATTTTAATTGAAAAGAAAAAGGAATGCCCTATTTTTTACAGAAAGTTTTGTTGAGATAAATGCCACTTAAATATATGATATGGCATACGAAATTGCAGGTCTACAAAAATAGGAAGCATAACCATCATTTAAAGTGTTTCCTGTTTCTATATGATTAATAAGATGGAGCAAGAATTTATTCTTAAATTGGTAGCAGTTTCAACGCTACAGTTATCTCACACTAAAAATATATTTGCAACAAAGAAAATTTAGAAAAAAAAACTTGGGGAGCGACTGTTTTGGGCCGTAGCACCTTTTTGCATCCTTTCAAGAATCTTTCGTTCCTAACTAATGTACTGGTGCATTTCATAAGACTACTACGACAAATGGAGTTTTGGAGCATTAAAATTTTTTATATATCAATTAAGAGTAAAACTGTGTAAACACCATAAAATTATTTTTATTATTTTAAAATTCTTAAAACAAATATTTAACACACTGAATTTTTTTCCTGATAATGCGCTGCAGTACGGTATTTGGTATAACTAAATATTGACCAGCAACAAATTGGTGTTGCAAAAACAACAAAATAATATTTTCTGATTGTTACACCTACTATTTGCATGAAATTATATATCATTTGGAATGTATACCGTGTTCACCAAGTTTTAGGTTTGCCTATGTTGATCTGTTCAAACTGTGTTTGTGATGTATGGAAATGTTTTTGTAGAGCTTAGCCATGTTTAGATATAAACGTCAATTTTTTTGTATGAAGTTTTTTCCAAGCGTTATATCTCACTCTCTGTCTGTTGGATTTCAAAAGCAACCAAAGCAAATTCCAACTACTGTCCAGTTTATTTGTGATAACACTGATGAAAATGTCTAAACTGTTAAATCGGGGTTTCTTTCTGATAATTAGAAAATGAAAATATGGGTTTTCAGGCGATTTACTGTTAGGAAGACAAAGGGTATATGGCATGAACGGACATCCTGAATTTCCCTCACCCGTTAATTTTAATTCAACATTAAAGACCAAAAAAGGATATATAATGATACAAAATTGGTTCGTATTATTTAGGTCACACGAGGGTTAACAATCTTCTGAAGCTATTGGCCTTATGAAATTTACGATTGATGTGACCCAGTTTACCAAAGTTTTGGATAATGGAAAGCCCATTCAAAACGGAACTATCTCTTAATTACTAACGCTTTTAAGAAAGTCCAAGAAACTGTGTTTGGACCTTGCCTCGAGCAAAGGCATAGCGACCTTTGCACAAAAATTTTACGTTTTTAAAACCTTTTCCCAGGATTTCCTGAATTCGCATAATTGAATTTCCAATTTAGAATATTTAAACTAGAATGAAGAAGAAAACAGTTATTTTATTTGTTATAAAAGCTTTTTATGATTGCAAATTTTAAAAAAACCAATTAACTGGATTACGTTAATACTTGCTTTAATTTCCTTCAATATTCCATATTAAGGTCATGCCTTCCCCTTTTCTCCATTCACCGTTGTCGACAACTCACATCCGGTCTAATTTTGTCCATACATGAAAACTTTGAATTTTTTTCAATAACCCGTAGTTATTGATGAAGCCATCAGTTGCTACCTCTGGATTTAAATTCCTGTAACAGATTATTATTGAGCGGAAATCACGATATCCTGTAAAAGTAATTTTACAGTCGCTGCAATGCCATTAGTACATAATGCCTATGACTTACTTAATGAGAAACAAGGATGGCAATATCCGAGCTTTTTTAAGGTTTTAGTACGTCACGGGTTTTAATGGGTCTTGACTAATATTTGGTACTTCCATATACTCTGCGCGTGAATTTAAAATAAGTGCCAAAAAAGTTTCTTTTATGCCCAGTACTCTACTATGTCAAATTGTTCAACCCACGAAGAGAGATATAGGCTAAACAGAAACCGGTATCATACATTATGCCCACGTCCATTCAAACCCAAGTGCCATGTCTGATTACAAATTAGATAGCATTGGATAAGTTAGCAATCATAAAAAAATGTTTCCTGTTTCAACATAAATACTTACTTTGAAAGGGAATCGGTTTTTCCCCAAAGTTTAGTGAAAGTTTTGCCGTTACAACTATCTCAACGTATTTGTTTTCCATTAGTTTAGACTTTCCCACGTAGAAGTTTGTATAAAAATAGCAGCTATTGAAATAACATTAAAAAAATATTTAGTTAACGCTTAAAATATTTACTATCTTTAGGAGACGCAATTCAGTTTTTGGACGCATCATGTCTAAAGCCTTGAATCTAGTATTTCTTGCAAACAAGCTAAATCAACAAATCAGTCAATTCTGGTTTCCCACTCCCCTACGCTGGAACTTCATCAAAACTAAATGGGAGTTTCACGAAGCATACAAGGTCCCGTACTTTGCTGTCACATTAGTTGCTAAAACCTTTGTTACAACATTGATGTTTTCTGGAGCCATAATGTGTCGCTTTTATCCAGAAAAGTTGAATACGTCAAACACAGTTCTGTTTGAACTAACTTACGTCTGCATGGGCATCATGGTAATAGCTACAGTTGTGCTTGACTACATCATTTGCGCGGATGGCGAGGAGCTTGCAAAAATTACAAATTGGTGCTACAGAAATACAGCATGGATCCAAAGTTTCGGTAAGGGATTTTGTAGTGAATAAATAATTTTTCTGCTGAAAATTTATTTTACTTAATAACTACTTGTGTTTCTAGAGGGCAGTGATCTTTTTCTTAAAGTCGTTACTATTATTGCCAACGGAATTTACACATCTTTCACAACATTTGCTCTCGTATATGGTTTGGTATTTGTATACGCTGACTTGGACCCCTTCTACTTCCATCTTCAACACCTTCAATTAGACAAACAAAATTCATTGAAGTTTGTAAGATATCTGCTGCTAGTGTACTAAGCAGAAATCACGTTTGTAAGTTTCCGTCTTCCCTGGATAACGACTTTGATAGAAGCTCTTTTTAGAATCCAGACACTCAAGATACTTAGCAGATGCAAACCCACGGAAAGACGCATAAGCTTCTACAGGGAAACAGGTTATGAATGGTTATCAGTAAAACAGGTAATGAATTCGAACGCAAGATTACCACAATTATTTTTTCTAGCTTGTTCTTACTCCTAGTAATATTTGCAAATACTCTAGTTTTAGGGTTGAAAATGAAACTTTTCAGCTTGATACTTATAGCTTTCATGTTTATCATATTGATGAGTCTACTATTACACCTTTCTTTTATGATTGGTTGTTCCTTCTTTCAATTTTCGGACAATACTTTAGTGCGCTGGGAGCGGGAAGCTTTAATGAATAGTAGTAAGCGTCAAAAATCATATGTGTGTAAAGTCATAAAAAGTTTTCAGAAAATATGCTTACCTGCTGGTAACGTCGGTGTTGTAGGCAAGGAAATAAAAATGAATTATCTTGAGAATTTGTCTGATTATATTATGGACTCTATAATTACTGGAAATAACCTCTCAGAATGATGCACTATGAATTAAAATGACTTTTATGCATTATAAAACTACAATTTGCTTATTTGCAATATGTTTGTTTAAAAGTTAACTTAATGTATTTTGTAAAGCATATGTTATTAAATAATGTACTATAGCCAGTAGTTTGTTTAAATCCAATAGAATAAAAAATAAGCAGTTTAATAAGAAGCAGCAGGAAAAGAGTAATTTAAGTTTGATCTAGCATGCTTAGGTCAGCTGATTTCTGCGGTAAAGAGCCTGGACTCTCAGCTTGGGTTTGCAAAATGATTACACTTATGCACTATTTTATGTCAGACTTCAGGGCTCAAGCTTGAGTTTACATAAGTATATACTGAGTGTATAGGAACATGGGTTTTGTTTCGTTTCGATATATGGTTAGATTTCATAATGAGCGGTTTGATACACTTCAATTCAGAACGTTTAATTGGTTGTTGGATTTTTATTTCTAAATCAATATATTACGAACAAGTTTTGTCAAGAACAAGAATAATGGAGTAATGCTATTGCAAATAACTTCGAAATTACGTGTTGTCTTAAGCCTTTACTTTTGATATTTTCGTTAGTTTCATTTATAGCATTTTACTGTAAATAGTCAGCTAATATTTTTTTTAAATAGTCTATTGCCATTGTCTAATTTATGATGCAGTAAACTAATAAAAGCTTGTTTTTGATTCACCCGTTAGTAGTATCCACATTTTTTAATCAAAGCAGAACATACAACTATTTTATTTACCAATGTTTGGCATAATTACGCTGATTTTAAATTCATATCCGTTTTGACAAGTTTTTATAAAAAAAATGCGCTGAAGCAATACGAGCTAAACTGTATTCACCTGCAGCATATGTTCACCCACAAAAATATGTTCATCAGAAAAAAGGTTGCAAATAAAGCTCTAAACATATATAAATTAATTCCAATGGAATACTATTTTAAGACTATAAAAAATTATTTTAAATCCTCAGATACCCCCACAATTCATTTCTAAATTAAAAAGAAAAACGAAAATCCATTCATTTTAACATTTGGTATGATTTCACGAAATTCTAATTTATACACCCCTATTTAAAAACCAAAGCAGAAGAGCATATACATATGCCCATAACGAATCTAGTTTTTTTAAACAAACAGCTATTTCGAAGAAAAATGTAATTATAATTCGCATGCATTTCCTTCTGAATCACCACCAAATTTAATGAAGCAGAACATATTTATTCATTTCGCACTAATAATCTATCAGGAGCGATATCTGTATACAAATAGTGTTAAATACAAATAGAATGTTTTGTAGATATACAATTAACATACTGACATAGTATAGTACTTAAAGCAATAAATTGTATTTATCCACTACTGTATTTGTTTAAGTCGTACATGAAATTTTTTACAATCCCTGGTGAGGCGAAACATTTTGCGTCCCTAATTGTATCTCAAATCCCTGGTGATGATTTTTTTTAAAAACCTGTAAACCCTGAAAATGAAATTTGCGTCCCTGGTTTTTCCCAAAATCCCTGAAGAGGAAAAAAAGGTGTTCGCCCCGCGATCCCTGACTTTTGCTGGTTTTTTTGTGCTTCGATCCGTGATTTTGGCCCCCTCGATCCCTGGTAAAAAAAAATTCGTCCATGATTTTCTCAAAATCCCTGATGGGCAAAAAAAGGTTTCCCCATCCCGATACCTGGTAAGAAATTTTGGATCCCTGGTTTAACGGTAGCATTGCCATGAAATTCCATGTCCGGTTTGTTGTATTTATGTACCCACTAAATTATATGGCTGCAAGGAGTTTTAATTTTGACACATTAAATCTACTTGAATCGATTGTAATCTAGAAGCTAAGAAGCAAAGAGAGTTGGCATGCCTAGTAATTTAAAATATTAATATTAATATTATGGTATATAATATTTAAAAAATACAAGTGCTGCCAAATACACTGTTATACATTTCAAACTAAACACTAATTATAAACTTTTGCTTTTTTAAATTCATGACATTATTATATTGGCATGACATCTTGCTATTTATTTCATAAAGTTTACAATATTCTTGAAATTCTCCAACCGCTCTTACTACGTATTGCACAAAGGCATTAAATCAATCATACGTTTAAGTTGTATGCTTACAAATCTATGACTCCCATTACCAAATATTCATTTGTCTAATTATATTCTACAGTAATTTTTAGAAATAAGCTTAAACCGCTGGTGTATATGATTGATATTTTTATAAGTAGCTTGCAAAACGTCCCTCTAAATCCTTTACAGGAATCCAAACCTTAAGTTAATTCCTGTTACTCTTCAAGCAGAAGCAGGCTAACGGTTTGGTTAATCACAAAATCTTGCATATTAAACGGGGTCAAGTTTTCAAGATAATTAGTTCCACCAAAATAAACTTTTAAACCTGGAGTTGATCTTTGCCATTTTCGAAACCATTTGTTCCTCATTAACCCCATATTTTGATGAATATGACTGCCAACAGAGCCAGATGCTACAGACACATCTGCCAACACGCCAAGAAATTTTAGTGTAATGAATACATTCCAAACTGCGACATATAAGAAAGTTATGTCCATGCCAGTAAACACGATATCGTCTGATTGTAGGATTGTTAGGACACTAAACCAGCCGCATATTTGCACATTCAAAAGGAAAAACATGAGCATCGCGAGATAAGTTCCGGAAAAATATTGCCGGTAGACGATAAGCAGAAGTTGTATTTTCCGAAAATTGGCCGTTTCATTTGAAATTTCGGCAGTAGAAATCCCATTTTTGCAAATGCTCCTTAATAAAAATATAAACGCTTAGCGTTAAAATTTTATTTTTAAAAAAGTAAATAAGTGATTGCGTGTACTTACTGTCCGTATTCAAGTATGAAGGTTTTAAAGCAATGACCAAAAAGTAAAGTAATGGTAGGGCAGCAGTAAATAAGAGCGCAGTGATTTGGCCATAAGCATGTGTAAAATCCCAGGGAAATTCCAAGTCTTGTCGCAATTTCTGCCATGTTCCATGTAGTGCTTCCTACTTGTCCCAAATTGTCATTGCTGCATCCATTGCTAAGCCAGTACCCAGCGTTCACAGGAAAACACGGGTTTCTGAAGACATCTATGCTCATGATAATGTTTACAGCAAACGTCATTTTGGGTAACCAGATAAGCACCCAATTGACTCTTTTGTCAGTAGTAGTCATATGAGTTGGATTCACAGCTTTTTCCACTGTTTTATCCTCTTGTTTGACAAGATTTTTATCTTTGATTGTATGCTTTTTTGTTCGGTCCTTATGGCACTTTTTGTAGCCCATTAAGCAATTGCAGAAGGCAACGATCCCTTGTTTCTGAGACCAGAGAACCCAGTGACTTGTAAGAGCCAATAATTGCCACGTGGAGACAATAAACGAGTGAGTAGAAACCATCATTGACGAATTATTCCAAGTCCACCATACCTGAATGGAGAGCACCATAACATAAAAGAGTGTTAACGAAACTCGTAAATTGTATTTCCTCGCCTTCTCCCCACTTTTGACGACAAAGCATTTTTGTTCCTTATTCCACTCAAATGGGAGATTTGCGGCCTTGTTGGCAAATGTTGTTGCGTGCGTCCAAGCTTGAAGTAGTCCGTGTTCTTCAAGTATCATTTTATTTCTCTTCAAGGCTTTTATTTAAAGTTAGAAAAATAGCAAAAAACGTGCAAGTTGCGGTTTACAATATTCGGCAAAGATAAAAGTTATGCCAAGAAAACAGATTTCTAAGCTTCAACGGGAATATTTGGTAAAAGAGTCAGAAAACCCAAATATTTCACAGTTGAGGGAAACAGAAAGACTGTGACATAAGACTAATCGAATGCAGTGTTATTGGGTGCAAAACGATTTGCGTCAGGATATTTTAGCTCGGATTTTTCTTCATAAAATTAATGAGGTTTCCGTGTTTATTTTGCCCCCATCAGCAACACCTTACATATCGTCCTTAACTGTCAACCTTCATCACACGCTTAAGTAAATGACCTAGAAATCGAATGTTGCTATTTACTCAATGTGAAACGAACAAATTATATTATCACATTCTACCTGTAAAGATTTATTTCTGCTCATCCTTGCTTTTCTAATGCTCTAACTTACATCTAATTAAATTTTTATGCGACCGTAACCCCGCATGCAATACTACAAGGCTTTTGTATGCAACACATACAAAAAAGTTTGAAACCAACGACTTTGAGTACTCAAACAAGATAAATCAATAATAATAAGGTCAAGTGTTTTTTTAATTAAGTCGAAAAGCTACTCAAAGCTGTTGGTGCTTTTGTAATGCGTATCATGGAGTCTGTTGGACTTGTATATTTATGCCCGGATAGGAATATGTAGCATTTTCAATAGCATAATTTCTCGAGGTAAAACTGCAAACCCATTCTTTAGAAGGCCATAATTTGCTGAGTTGGGAAGAAAGGCACAAGGAAATCGGCCGCTTCCTTGACTAACCAAACGACAGATATTATTAGTTCTGCTTTGATACCATTACAAATCACTCATTAGAAAAGTTTCAGGTGACACCACAGAAGCCACAAATTCTCATCAAACAGCGGGATTGAAATAAACCAGGAAAACCATAAACCATCCATTAGTTTAAGAGGACGACCTAACGTGCCAAAACGGGATTCAATAATATTCCCGACATTATACTGTTGTTTGTTTCAACAATTTCTAGGATTTCTAAACTGCTTCCCACCATTCGCTTATTTACAAAGATTTCTAAGTTATGTTTTTGACGTAACACATTTTTTGCATGTTTCCTTTTGAGAATAAGCTTCAGAAATAAAGAATATCAGAGTACGCTAAAATATATTTATCTTGAGCACTAACCATAAGAATCATAAATTGTCGTATCTTCAAATTCGAATGGTTTACATTTAATTTGTCTCCACTATTAATTTTTGTTAAGAGCACTTCTCAACTCTGCAAGCATGAAACAGTAAAGTATTTTGCAATGCAACATAGTAATTTTTACTGTACTTGTGACAAGTATATGCGGGTTAAATACCAAAGATACGAAAGAAAGTTTTGAAAGGGATTGTAATGTTTACATTAGAAGAACAACGGCTAAAATAATTCCAAACAAGCAGGGATATTTTTCCAGGATGAGAGAACATGAAACCAAACTGATGGTTTAAGTCTCCGGAATTTACGCAGCAATAATGGGAGGAGTAAAATCTTAATTTGAAGTTGTATAAATACTTATGAATAATGGCTTTACTATGTTAAACTTGAATTCTCAGCTTTGCTGTAGTAGGTGTAAACACTTTAAGAAAACGAAAGAAAGTATATGTTTACATACTGATGAGCATTTAAAAAATGTGTAATGGATTGCAGCTCAAAACGATTACGGCTCAATGAAAACTAGAATTTACAAGTGTTTTTGTTTCTAAAAAAAATACTTGATTATCAAGTGTTTGACAAATAATGCTGCACTTAAGCGAACATTTGTGAGGCGGTGCGATGGAGCATGTTTCAAATGGATAAGCATAAAACAATAATTAAATTTCAACTCCAAAAACATTAAATGTTCTTACTTGCTTTTGCAATATCATATACTTCATGAAATTGTGAATTGCAAGGTTGTGAACAACTCAAAATACAACCAAATATTTGCACAGTTCTTTCTTAACAGAATTAGAAAGTGTATTATTCGTTTTTTGCATAAACTTGGTCACTGTTTCAAAACCACTACATTTATCTGCGGCGTGTTTTAACCGTAAAATAATTTTGATATAATTGAAGAATTTGAGTTAAATTAGAGTTTTCCCACCAAAGTTCTTGTAGAAGTTCATATTTTGGTCTATGAATTTCACACCTTATAATTGATCTAGAAACTCTAAAGAATAAATAAAATGAATATACAGATCACAAAAACAATTTTTGTTGCATAAATAAACTTTTATTTCTCCCATTGAACCAAGGAAATATTATACAGAAATTTAAGAGCTATTTATGGCCATCACAAATATCTTTAACTTTTATGCTTTGACATTCATTATTACTACAATTTTGAGTAACTGCATTGCTAAAGAGATATCCTCTGGTTACACCGACGTGTTTGATACATATAATAACCTGTACAGTATTCTGACCCCTTGCACTATTCAACTCTCAAGAAAGACATTTTCTACATTAGCACTTTCCGACAGTCTTCAAAAGTACTGTCTATTTAACCCTTGTAAAACTTGCGTCTTACTACAAACAAATACAAACAAGCTGAAAACCAATGCGTCTCTGATTTTGGATGAAAAATTGGACAGTCGTGATTACTGGATTCCACTAGAATCCATCGATGGAAGTCAAGGAGAACTTGAAGATTGGAAGAAATCAGAATATGAAAACCTGAGTCCAATTTACAACAAAGTCTTCACAAAATTAAAGTACAGCTCAACTTGTTCGGTTCAACTACCTTTCGTACGACAAACATAGCTAGAAGGTATCACCCTTTTAGAATTTTTCCAAGTAGAGAGCACACGTTATTATAAGTATAGGCGCACATTTTCTCCAACCATTTTACTACTTCCTGTTTATTCCAATAAAATCTTTCCAGACAAAAAACTTTTTGTAAAGGCAAAACTGTTTTTGTCATCATCTGTCATCTTATTGCACGATTGGACGACTTTAGTGAAAACTTCCTGCGTTTCCTGTCTTGTAAAATCATCGTTTTATCAAAGCAATTTAAACCATTTTCATGTGCGGACTGTAAAAATCTCTAAATTTGAGGCTTTAAGCTTTTCCGGTTTGGTATCAAAATGTATGCAATGCCACAAGCAGAGTTCTCATATAATACTGGATACGAGTAAGTGCCCTGTTGAGTCTCTTATCGACAAAGGCGTTCAACGTTTAGTAGATTATTCAGGAACTCGTCACTGTATCGATGAAATTCTAAAGGTAAAAACCAACTGCACAATTGCAGAACATTGTTCGTTTGCAATTATGAACTTCGGGGTTACTCAGAGCATTGGTATTCGTAGCACATATTATGCAAGTGCATATGGAGTAGAATATCAACAAATCAAATATTCATTGTTTTTAAACCACCAGAAGACCAAATGGGGACATTCAGGTCCATTCATTTTACTGAGCCCTTTTGAGTATTATGGTTGGATTGTAGTCGTATTAAGTGTTTTGGTAACTGGATTTGCACTAATGTTACTCGGATTTAATGATAATCCATTTTTCTGGCTGATTTTTACGATCTTGGAACAAGGTGATGACAAAATAAAATACAGAAATTTACACAACTTTGGTTTAATTTTGGGCTGGCTTGTAGCCGTTGCTCTCCTAGTGAGAAATGCTTATACGTCGTCTTTATTCTCTTACATGACGAAAGAACCAGATCCAGTTATTACCGAACCAACAACATTTGATGAAATTTTGTACAGTCGGGAAGATATAATGTTGATTACTAACATGGAACAGGAACAAAACTTGCACGGACTATGGTCCGAAAATCAATTTTTGAATCCTTTTCTTGTATACCTTGGAAAAAGGCTTGTAAGAAGCTTTTTCCCGTTTGCGGGTATTTCCAATTTCATCGGCATGTATGGGGATAAACGGTGTCCTATAAACGGAACTACCTATTTGTGGTTTGAAGATGCAAGTTTAAACACGGCAACGACAAAGTGTTCCATAGAAAAAAAAATTGTCTACATTTACACGTCAGGTGTGCATACATATTTCAACTCGGTTAGTTCGTTGGTTCATAGAATGTTAGTCTTTCAATTAAATCGACACTACCTTGTTGAAAATGAAAATTCTACGGTATTTGTCCGAACATATTTTTGGTCCACAGATAGAAGATTTTTCATTCAACAGCGACTTACTGATTTACTTGGTTCTCTAATTGAGTCAGGAATATATTCTCAGCAGATTTATTATAACAAAATGCAAGTTATATTATGGGAGCTTGAAAGTATTTTAACACAAATAGAATCTAAAGGCTGGAACATTACAATGAATAGTCCTTGGAGAATTTATAGAAAATGGATGTCTGTTGGGTGCTTTGAAACAGTTAAGAAAGCTTGTTCTTTATCCGAGTATGTCAAAGAGGGTTTAGTGGAGGATGACACAATGCAATTTAGAGATATTAAAATTGTTGTGATTCTTTACATAACTCTTATTCTCTTGTGCTTTTGCGAATTTGTGTTAGAAATTGTCAGGATTTCGGACAAATGGGAAAATATTAAAACTCAAGTTTCATGCATTTTTCAGAGATTAGGCAGATATTTTATAAATATTACAGTGTACTGGGCGCCGAATATACTTAAGTATCTGTTTCGAGGTCTGACTTAAAATATTAAAATAAATTTACATGGAGAAAATATCCAACGTATATCTTTAAATTGAGTGAAGTGTATTAAAGGAGTTTTCCCAGCACGGTCACTTCGAAAAAATTTGTGGTGTGGTTGATAACACAGTAAACATTAAAATGGTTTATAAACTATTTTATCTGTCCCTGCTTGAGTGTTGTACAAATGAACTATGAAAACTATATATGTGGAAGAAAAACTAAAATGTACTAATAATTTAAATGCTGTTTTAGGAAGTAATAATCAAACATCAATAAAAATCACTATCGAACACTTTATAAAAAGAGACATGGTCAATGGTCACATGGGCAAGTAATGAAGCATCATTCGCTTATTTTAACATTTGTGACGATTACACGTATTACATTCTAACATTGTCAATTTTAACATTCCTTTAAACAGATTATATAAACAACATGTACGTACATTTAAAACTATTCTAGGTCTACTAGAAACAAATACTCCAAAAATAAGTTTAGCTTCTGTTACCACTCATTTGATTATACATCGAGAAAAATAAATACAAATTTAAAAAATGCAAACCTACTTGTCATTTAAATATTAATGTAAGGGATAATGTTCTACCAGCATTGATATATGTGCAGAAATAAAATTAGCTTACACATATACAATTCACACACGAGCTCCTACTCATATAAATATGTTTTCACATTCACATGCCTTGTCTATACATGTACATCTTATGTAAAATCAAAACCCAAGCCTGTAACTGTAATAAACCTGTGCATATATTTCAATTTCAGTTCTAGCGTCCCAATGAAAGGAAATTTATTTTGAGCTCGTTTCCCAATATGAATACGATTTAACCCCGTCATTTTGTTAACAAAGCTTAAATTTGCAATTTGAACCTTAACTGGTGCACATGCTTTGTAAAATCTTTTCAACCTCTGTAGGGAGCTGCAAGGTACCCGAATCCGAATTGATTCGGATGCGAATTACCCGAATTATTTTTACCCGAATCTAAAAAAACTCCATCCTCAGCTTGATTCTAGATTCAGGAAAAAGGGAATACTGCCTTTCAAGTATGTGTTTGTTTTGATTTTTGAGGCATCACGCACCAGTGTGCCCCTTCATTCATTCGAACATTCGACATTCAGCAATGTCGCCACCATGCAGCGAGTTTGGAGCAGGCTTAAACTCCCCCCTCTCATTCTCTAATTCATGTTCTGACACTCTCCAAGTAAAGAGCTTACGCTTGTTCTTATATGTCATATTTCTCAACTAAGATAATTTCGAACTCATGTTCTCGAATATAACTCGAACCTCATTTAGCATCACCAAGTAGTGAAACCTCAATTTTCTGGTTGGGATTTCTTTTGAATTTTCTCGCCCAGGCACCGCAAGCGTAGGCCAAAATTCTATAGCTGTGATCCAACTTCGGAAAAAACTTGGATTTCTGCTCAACAGTTTGGCAACTTTGATATGGGCGTGACATAACAAGTCCGTCAGTTATTAAATCCACGTATTCGTGTTTGGTCAAGTGGTAGAAATTTACTTGCATCCCAAAGCTTTGCTTGCCCTCGATTTAATTCACGATTTGTTCAGGACTTTTGCCCCTTTCAACTACTAGAAACCTTTTTTACAACAGCAACCCCTGCAGCTCCTAATCACCTTACCAGTCTACAGTAGTTTTGTTTTCCACATCTAGTTCTTTTTTTCTATTTTTTTGGAAATATTCTCCAATATATCCATGAGGTACTGACTAGCTTTTTCCTCGCGAATGTCGTTTTCGATCTTTTCATTCATTAAATGCCTACAAGTCTCGGTGTACGTATATAAATAAAACAAGACGTTCAACATAGTATCAATGGAACAAAAGGTGACCAAGGATATACTAAATGATATCCTCCAATCGGAATTAATGCATATCTCCCAATAACATTCCTTCTGATTCCAAAACTATTGTCTTCTCGGTTTTAAAATCTGTTGCTTTCTGTCAGATGTCGCTGTTGATTTTTCAGGTCGCTCGTCATGCTAAGATTCAATATCGGAATACACTGAAAAGTTCGAATTAACCAACTTTTAATTATTCAAAAAAGGTTTTATAGAGTTCGAGAGAGGGTATAATTTATTGAGCTCGTTTCAGATTAATTTGCTTGTTTACCTGAAGAATCGCTCAAATCAAACTCAGCAGTAAAGGAAGAAACTTAACCTGCCAAGGAATTGAAATATGCCCCAAATAGACTACGTTAGTATGCCCCCTCACCCGAATCTCCTTAGTCCGTGCAAGCCACCTGTTTCTCGGATCCAAGTATTTGAATGTGAAAGTATGACCCCAAACCAAACGGGCTAAAGCACTAAATCCAGAATAAACAAGCAGCACATTTGCAGAAGAAACAATACGCTGATTTACAATGGTATGGTTTAAGATTTTTGGGCTCTCAACTTTCAGTGCTTATTTACATAAAATTCTTTAAATATCAAATTTACTTTAAATGCACATTGCTCAGTTATATCTGAGCAGTTGAGATTCATAACAAAAAGCCGAATGACAATAATATTTTACTGGCTTAAAACATTTTTCGTTTGAAAAGTCGTCATTCAGAGCAAAGCAAAAAGTTTGAAGCGGCCTTTTAAAAGTATGATAAGTCAGTTAACTTTTAAATAAGAAAGATAATTATAAGTTTGTCACAGTAGCTGCTTTCTTAGGCTTCAATAGTTTGATTACATTGTAGCCAGAATGTTGCCTCAATTTAAAATGAGAAAGTTACATGCATTTTAATAAGCTTTTTCACTCACAGCATTAAAGCGAAGATTGTTAAAACATTTTAGAGCAAGGACACTAGCTGGACATCTTATTAATTCCCATGCATTACATGCTAAAAGAAGCACACAATCAACTCAAAACAATTATAATACCTACCACCTTACGCACAATTCAGATTTTTCCTCAGTTAGAGGTTCGGCACTAGATGCAGCGTCGTCTGTCGTTACGAGTGTCTCTGATGCGGTCATTTCTAAAAACAAAGGGATTGCCCATGCCGGTGTGAGGATGGTGAATGAAGTTGTATCTTCTACCATTAGTATTGGTTTTAAAGCTTCCGGTACGTTTTCATAAATGTATAGGGAAACTATTATAACACGAACGCCATCAATTTTTTAAAGGCGGCAAAAGGCATGAATTCGGTCAAGACACATGTATCATACCCAACAAAACCATTGACAAAGTGAGTTTAAGCGCATTGCCATATTATATGAATTTTTCGACTGCTTTACTCACTAATCCGTTTAAAACAGATGTAGGTGCAAGTAAAGCTTGTATGAAACCACCTCGTTGCTGTAGAATATTTTTCGTCTTCTTTATAATTTTTTTGAATGTGTAAGATATTATAAATATTAATACCAATATGGATATTTTTTAATCTAATAAACGTTACTGAAAATAACACGTTTTTTCAAATTTGAAAAGGATATTATTATAATTTAAAACTCACTTTACGTTCATACTTTCATAATATCATCTCTCTATCACTTCTTTTTTCTGTGTCAAAAAATTCTTGAAGTGGCAGCGGCACAGATACGTCAGCTGGAGGTTTTTCTGCTAGATGCATTTCATTCCGTTGCTCCTTTGTCTGCTATGTTGTCTCAATTGCCTCCAAATAAACGCATGACTCGGTCAGCTCCTTTAATTCCTGATTATATTTAATGGCAAGCAGAGCTGTTAAAAGGATCAATAAACGAAGGGTTTAAAACCCTTTCATTATAACGCAGCTTTTTTAATTTACTTGTCAATGTTACTTTCATTCCAATTTCTGTATGCCTCTCGGAGTAGCAGGGTAACATAGTTTGGCTTGCACGAATAATTTTTGTGAAAACTGTCCTCAAACAGGCAGTACTGTACAGGCAGTAGTGATAAAAAATAAAAATAAAATGCAAATACGTCGTTTACAGAGCTTATGCATTCAACAGCAAGAAATCAACAGTGGTCTGTACAATATCATCACAAATACATATTCCCAAAACTGAAGGGCAAATGCCATACGGACCCAAGTCCATGCCTGTTCCCGCAATTCCTGAAGTTGGCAACGCTCTAAGCTGTCGTCTATCCAACTTGTTTTTCAGAAGCGGCTTCCAACGCTCCACAAACCGCATGGCATCTTTATATGGCAAGTATTCCATGTAGCTTGACAATATAGCGATAAGAAAACAAACCACTGTGATTCCCGGACAAGCAAACTGCGTGGTTAGATTTTGCTCTTCAGACTGGCCACCAGTCAGCCTGGCGTAAGCACAACAAGATGCCAGGTAAATCCCGATGAATATGAGAGTCGTGTAGAACCTTTTTGTCACCTTGCTTAATATCGCCACCAGAATTCTTGCTTTTTGGAATCGCTTTAACGCCATTCTAAACTCTGTACTTGGCCTTTCTTTACAGCTCGTTCCGGGTGGTAGGCAAAGCGACATGTAGGAATGAATGCCTTCCAAGAATGTCAGATGACACAAAATGTTCCAGTAAAACATGGAAGCGTGGTAAGCAAATGTACATGTGTACAGCAAGACAACTAATAACTTTGCTGAAAATCCTGTGCTCAAAAATGGACGAAAAAAGTTCGAGTCTAGTACAAATGGTGCACATGCAAAGCCAAGGGGAGCAGGAACAAAGCCAGCTGTCAGTGGATAGAGAAGTTGTTCTCCAGGTAGTCCATCCACTCGAGAGGTAGACGTTACAAGACGAAGACGCTCGTTTATTATAAACTTCAATTCCTCCGAGCATAATTTATTTGTGATGAAAGTTGACCCAAATATAATAAAGATACAAACTCCTACGGAGTATATGATGACCTCGTCTATGTGCTCTGAGCCGTATGACTTCCAATGCATAAAAAGCCATGCTAAATGGCTAGCTGTTGGGATAGCTAGAGAAGCAAAGGCAATGTTTAGAAAATACTTTACAAACTGGCGTCTGGTCGTGGAGTTGGGTGGGTTGTCTACAAAGCGATGATTGTTAGTGTCGAGGTAGAGAGGCGTTGGAAATTTTTTTTGGAGTAGTTTGATAACTTTGAAGCATCCATTAGAAAGTGACATTTTTGCTAGTGATACTTATTTATCTGTACTTTTATTAATTAATTTTAAAATATTTTTGAACTTTTACTTTTCAGGGCCCGGTTAAACTGCAAAGATATATGGCATATACCAAATTCATAAAACGCAAGATGAAACGATTTACAAACAAACGTTACAATTAGCTTTCTGAGCACATTTTAAATTCAAAACAAAATGCAAACACGCTAAACGACTTTTGCAGAAATTAAAGAATTTTTAGAAAATCTGCATAAAGGTAAAGTATAAACTGACGAATTTGAAGAAAAGAACTACTTACATTTATACAAAAGCTCAGTAATTGTTTTTTTAGGAATAAGATAGATTGTAGTTTGAAATAGAATAGTTTCCTCTGCGACTGCTATAATTAGTTAAAGACAAATTTCCCTTGGACAATTCTCCAAAATATATTACCAGGCGACTC
>JAQIWO010000205.1:0-17935 GCA_034695405.1 Entomobrya muscorum
CATGTAATCCGGAACCGCAACGAGCTCGTATACATGAAGCTTTATGTGATTTGGAAGAGCTGATCCATTAACATTCACGCCAAAAACTTGGTCTCCAATTTTCCATTTGGTGACGTCTGGGTGAATCCGCTTGACCACTCCAGCAAAATCAAAACCTATTGCGTGTATGTCTTTGAAATCTTCTGAAGGCTTCAATACAGTGAATACGTCTCGGAAATTAAGCGCTGACGCTTTTACCTGAATCTCGACCTATCGAATCTTTCTTCCAGCACCATGGGCTCGAGAGAACCAAACTTTAAATCTGAAATGGACTTGGTATCAGGTAAAATGAGCTGGAATCTATCCGAGCCCGCCGCGGGAAAGAATGCTGCTGAGATGTCGGTGTATGTGTACTCAAACTCGACATTACAGTCACTCAAACTGCCCAGGAAATTTTCTGTGAAGGCTCCAGTGCCCGCCCCGATTTCTAAAATTCTTAAAATACTCCTGTCTTCGCTGACATGTCGTTGCTTGCAGTGTGATATGGTAGCCTTGGAAACGGTGCTAGCCATTTCCACAATTTTGAAAAGCTTCCCGTAAACATTGTAAAACTCTGTGACTGAAGAGGAGTCAGTTCTTGAACCTTCTTCAGGAAAGAGAATGCTGAGGGCGGACTGCTTTCCTTGTAAAATTTTGCAGAGATTTTTACCAACTTCCATAAAGAGCAGAGTGGGCTTGAATGCGTTTACTAGGTCAACAGTCAAAAGGGGTGAGCTAAGCTCCATCTCAAGCTGTTCCAGAGTTGGGAGCAGCTCTACAATCTTCCAGGAGTCTACGTCTTGACGCTCCAGTAATTTCTCTTCTTCAAAAACGCAGAGAAAGTAACGAAACATTTTTGTGAGCTCCTTTTGCACCTGTAAATCCTTCAACAAATAATTCTCTTGGAATACTAAACCCAAAGATGGCTGCCATCCGCATTGATACAGGGATCGTAACATATTCAAGTAAACTAATTTCTCCAAATTATGAAAAATGTTCTCCAGACTTGGACTAATTTTATCGTATTTCTCGACAATGCCATTGTACAGTTGTTCGGAAGAAAACGTTTCCTTTGAGCAAGCAGCTGCATCATGGCCGTGCTCCATCGGTCCAATCTCTGGACGCCAAGTTTCGTCCCACATCTGAGGCAAGGTGGATGTCTGCTGCTCTAGCACAGCTTCCAAAGTTTTGACCGTTGTGTCAATAAACTCGACATCGGACATGATGGCAAGTACGGTTCCAGTGGAGTCAAGAAGCAGCGCCATGGAACCCTCATTTCCCAAGTCTGCACTACTAGTAGCATTTCCGGGAGTGTCGTAGACGTAAATGAATCTCTCCTCTGACTCATCTGAACCGTTTCTCAGCCATACAAATTTTCCCACCTTGATGGGAACGTAGAGCTTATTTTTCAGCTTGCTTGTCAATCTGATCATTGGGATGGCTTGCATCATGGCATCCAGCACGGCAGGATGTAGAATATATGGCGTTGAGTCTGTGTTTGGAGGAATTCTTATTTTGGCAAGTAAGGTGCCATCTTCATTTCTCCATAGTTTCTCCAGACTTTTAAAAGTGGGGCCAAAATTAAGCCCAACAGACGCCAGTTTTTCGTAAACTTGGGAAATCATGCCTTCATCATCACAGGACGTGGACAATGTGCTTTTAAACTTTTCCTTGGTAAATGGAACTTGCTGCTCTTCCGCTGTTGTCAGAGGTGAAAATGTGGCGGTTGCATGTGTCAGCCATTTTGCATCAAAATCGGATTCCACGCGATGAAATATCTTGACGCTGACATCATTCCAGTCGTGCTCATTGTCTTTCGAGCTGTTGAGTTCCACGACGGTTTGGAGTTGGACAGTTTTTGACTCCTCCAGTCCGAGTGGAGCCTTAATTGCCAGGTTCTCCACTTTCATTGGTCTCGTTGGTTTACTCATCGAGTCAATGGAGCCTTCCACAGTGGCCAGTCCCGCGGCAAGACATAGTTCCAAGTAGCCTGCGCCCGGAAATACTACAGTTTGCCCGATAGAGTGATCCTTGACCCACTCATGCGTTCGCAGGTTGAGTCCACTCTGGAATAATTTTGTGGATGACGCATTCGGAATAGCGGAACCAATAAGAGGATGAATTGCATTTCCAGTTGACTGCAGCATATCCGGCCAGAATTTTTTTCCAATGAATGGATAGTGTGGAAGTCGCACCTTTTTCCGATCGTAAAACTGGTCAAGACCAGCCCAGTTAATGTCAGCGCCTCTTACATACAGCTTGGCTACAGAGGTCAGCAGCGTTGACCACTCTTCCTCAGTTTTCTTGAGAGAGGGAACGCACAGCAAATCCACGTCATTGTTCATCATGGTCAGTGCAGTGAGTACAGGCTGGGGTCCAATCTCGATGAAGATTTTGCATCCCAGCTCAACCGCCTTTTTGCTGGCACTCAGAAAGTTGACCTTTTCCCTAATTTGCTTCACCCAATAATCTGCATCTATCCCATCTGCAGAATTCAAATTTCCACTCATGCCGGAAATATACTGACATTTTAAACCTCCCAGATTTTTAATGGTCGCAGCAATACTCCTATACTTTTCCAGCATTGGGTCCATGTGCCTGGTGTGGAATGCATGGGTCGCATCCAAAACCACACATTTCAGATTGCTTACTATACAAGATTCCGCAAATTTCAGAATCACTTCAGAATCCCCAGCGACCACTGTCTGTTGACATGAGTTGATTGCAGCGAACTCCAGCATTTTCTTCTGATTTTTACCTGCAAATCGCTTCATCGTCCTTTCCACTAGCTGCCTATCTGCTTTGATGACCAGCATTTTCCCACGGGGTAGATCATCAAAAAGTTTACTTCGCTCAGCCACCAGTTTTATTCCATCTTCAACAGACATGACTCCGGCGCACACAGCAGCCGCAAACTCACCCAAGCTATGACCCAGAACAAAATCCGGTTTAATTCCCCACGACTCCCACAATTTCATTAGCGCATACTCCACGCAAAATATGGATGTCTGAGTGTAAATTGTGCTACTGCCCCATTCCCCGTAATCGGGTTTAGCCGCCCATACGATTTCTGTGAAACTGATATCATATTGCTTTTTGAGGATACTTGTGCAGTGGTCAAAATGCATTTTAAAAACTGGGCTCGTGTCATAGAGCGCCTTTGCCATTCCCGGATACTGACTTCCTTGTCCAGTGAATAGGAAACAGATTTTCCCCAAAGTCCCTGGATTTGCCTCCCCTTTAAGATATTTCTGTTTCTTAATCACGCTACAAATGTCTTCTTTGCTCTTTGCAATTATGGCAGTGCGGATGGGAAAGTTGGCACGGCCAGTGTTTGCACTGAAGGCAATGTCAGAGATAAGATCCTTGCTATTCGGAAGGGCGTCCTTGTATTTTTCCAGCAGCAAGTTCATTGCTTCTTCTGTTTTTGTTGAAAGCTTTAAAATGTGGAGAGGCCTCTCCATGATCTTGTTCATAGACAGGACACATGGCATCTCCGTGTGAGGTGGCTCCTCTATGATGACATGGGCATCAGTTCCCGTAATTCCAAAGGAACTCACTCCGGCGATCCTCGGTTTCCCTTCAACTTTCTTCCACTCCATGCGTTCCAGAGGAATCACTGCCGGCACAGCATCCAGATCTATGACTGGGTTCAGTTTTGTAAAGTTCCTGTGGGCTGGGATGACCTCGTGCCTCATGGCCAAGATGACCTTCATGATTCCCGTGATTCCCGAGCAGGACTCAGTGTGCCCCACATTTGTCTTCACCGAGCCGATTATTAGCGGCTCCTTCCTGTTCGGACTATTGTACGCCTTCGCAATTGCAGCCACTTCCATTGGATCTCCCACAACTGTTCCAGTGCCGTGGGCTTCCACGTAAGTAACCTGTTCCGGGGCTACTCTAGCGTCTTGAAGGGCTCCTGACATGGCCAATGATTCTGAATGGATTGTTGGCGTTCCCATGCTGTTGGAGACGCCCTCTTGGGAGAGTTCTGAACCCCGAATGAGTCCCCATATGTGGTCCCCGTCTTTCATGGCATCAGACAGTCGCTTCAGTACTAGCACTCCCGCCCCTTCTCCTCTCGCGAATCCATTCGCATCCTCAGAAAATGTTCTGCAGCGACCATCTGGAGAAATTACCATTGGCATTTCATCCTGATCGAATGGATACAAAAGCAAGTTCACTCCACAAGCCAGTGCCAAATTCGTTTCTCCGTTCTGCAGGGCCCTGCATGCCAGATGCACAGCGACAATGGCTGCACTCCAGCCGGACTCTGTGGCAATACTGGGTCCCGTCATTCCCAACAGGAAAGAGATGCGAGCAGCCGCAGCCCCAATCGAGTTGCCCATGTATCTTCGGTAAAATTCAGAATTTCCAGATTTAACAAGAATATCGTCATAGTCATTTGTCCATGTGCCCAGAAAAACGGAACCGGAGCTTCCACGCAAAGTGTGAGGATCCAGGCAAGCATCCTCCAAACCTTCCCAGACAAGCTCGTGGATAAGACGATGTTGTGGGTCCATGAACAAAACCTCCTTTGGGGAAATTCCTGAAAAATGCAAATTGAAATATTATTAGCTTATTTTTATGTGTTCAGAATATATATAGATAGCATCTAAATTTATGCTTCAAAACTCTACCAAAAAACTTGGCATCGAATTCGTCGACAGGAACTTTGAGAAATCCAGCATTAGTTTTTCTCACTTCCGCAAGTTGTCTTGAGCATTGTTCTCTCAGCCACCTAAATGGGGGCGGGTTGCATGTTCCATCTTGACCTTGAAACAGCAGCTCCCAAAACTCCTCCAGATTATTCGAGCCAGGATACCTGCAGCTCATTCCGACAATCGCAATTGGATCCCTTCTATTGCCACAGTCTAGCTTGGCTGATGATGATGATGATGACATGAATGATGATATCCCAACATTTTCTGGTCGAGGAGGATTCAGTAGCGGCAGTACATCCTCACGCTGTATTTTCTCCCAGTAAATAGTGATAAGTTGTTCCGAGCTGGTTGCAGCACCCAGGTTGGAGCTCACACATTCCTTGGGATAGTCTTCCAAATTAACTATGGAGATGCCATTTTCATTCCTATGAATAATTTATGGATAATAATAGAACATGCCAGAAATACTTTAGTCTTGTGATGAGTTATAGTTTTAACTGTAGGTTACCAACCCGATGAATGCTTGTCCTGCTCTCAGAACATTGCCGTATTTTCCGGAAATGTTTTCTCTGCGTGTGAACTGGTTATTTGTCCACTCGCCTATGTGTTCCTCAAAAGAAGTGCCTGCAAAATAAAATCATATATAGTTTTGTAGTTGCTGTGTTATTATTTTTCCCATGCGTGGGAAAATGGGCTGACCCATTGAATTTTTTTTCTTCATCAAAATGTCATGGCCGGGCAATCATTTACATGAAAGAAATGAAGTAACTTTAGAAAATATGCCAAGTCGAATATTTATAACTTTAATGGTAATTAATTGGGCTTATTTTCTTGTGCCCTTTCTCGTATACGTACCATTTTTGCTCCTACTTCCCAGCCAAGTCATCAATGTCTCAAAATGAAGCAAGCTCGGCTGGAATAGGAAGAGAGATGTATCTATGCAGTTGTTCTCCTCAAGAAACATAAATCCATCAGGTTTATGAGCAAATAAATCGTCACAATTCTTCAAGGCCATCATCGTTGGAGACAGATAAGCACAGTGGTCGAATCCACGGAGGGCGACGAGCGAGTACAACTTGGCAAAGTCTTCCATTTTCAATCCAGCAGTATTTCGGCCCTCCTCCAGGTAGAATACAAAGTCAAATCCGTGATCCAGAGCATTTCTGAAATAATAGGTATAAATTATAATCGACAAAAATGTGTGTATACTTATATGTTTATATGTTCAAATTCCTTTCAAAATCATACTTCATCTCAAGAGGGATTGTTGGCGAGGCAATCACTGCAACTCTCCGAGTTGTGTAAACGCGTTTCAAAGAAAATCGGAGAAGAAGGGCCTTCGGCACATCTTCATTCGAAAGGACGGAGGTCACCCACACCTCATTGTGTAGCCCTGCAAAAAAATATATTATTGTAAAAGACAATTACATTTTTACAAGATTGTATATGAGTTATGTATGTATATAAATGGCAGTTATACCGATCATGTTGAAAACTCGGGTCCTCAACTACAGCCCTTTGTGAAATTCTGGACCTTCACGTTTTATTCACGACCTAATTCAATGGATAGTTTGATTCTTTCTTGATTTGATGCAAGTCAATAAACAGAGGAAATGAGCTAGAGACGGAAATACTAAAGTAAAAATCAATGTCTTCCACGAACGAGTTAACACTGATTACTCCACTTAAGTAAAATGAATGTTTTTATAGAAATTTATTCGATATTCTTACAAAAAAAAACAAAGAAGCATTTTAAAGTTTGTTTTTAAATATTGAAGGGCAAACATACAACAACAGAGTGTGCTCATGCACGTTGAGCATGTTCTAATAATTGAGAAGATGTTTTTAAGTTTGGGTTTTTTAAAGAGCATTCCAAAAAGCTACAAATCAGGTAAGAGGTAGTATTTTTGCGGATGCACATGGCAAAATTTAATTAGAGGGGAGGGCAGTTAGAGACATGATGAGCATGTAAGCAGGTTTGTGTAGCCCTGAACAACACGTTACGTTACGCTCATGAATGAAATGTTTGGGTCTCCAGTGGATATTTTTTACTGATCCTGGGATTAGGATATTTTGTTGTTAATTTCATATAATAAGGATATCACCTGCAGTGACGCATGAGATGTTGGATGATAAGCTATTATTTAGTAAAATTGAATGAAAAAACATTATTTGCTTCACCTTTCGGAAAAGAAAACAAGATAGAATCGGATATCGGATTCAAAACACAAGATTGTTCATCATCATCAAATAACAAAACATGGTTTAAAACAAAGTGTTATTAAATATGGCAACAAATTGTGTAATATAAAATTTAAAAGATATAATATTTTAATGAGTCTGTTTTTCTATAATATTTTTCAAATCCAATTATAAAATGGGTTTTCATAGGTCACATGGCATTAAATACGAGTTTTTGTACGTCATGGATGAAATTGAAATTAAGTACCTCACGGCACTTAATAAATAAGTGCAGGTTTAGTGTATTCTCATTTCTAATACAAACTATGTTCTCAAACATTCACCCAGCAAATACGTATATAGTAAAACGGTACTACAGACAATAGAATGAAACAACAACAAAAATATTTTTCTAAAAAAATCGACATTTAAAATGTCTTTTATTCGTTTGATCCATTTCAGTAGAAAAAATTTAATACGAAATTACAACCATGTAGTCACTTATATGCGTCCCCTTTTTTGCACTGAAATTATGCGCATGTATATGGGAAAGGCGCACATGCAGTAATTACCTTATCAAATGAATCTTCAGTTTATGATGTACGAGAAAAGCAATTTCTGCAAATAAAATAAATGTGCACCTCATTCAATACATATAATACTTTTGTTTTTGTTGTTTTTTGTTTCAAAACGATTTGTTTTTGCAAGTGGTTTTTTAAAAATAATTATATTTGAACTCCAGGCGAGAAGCCATAACGACTACCATGATCACAGATCTTCGAATTCTCGCATTTAAAATGCATTCCCTGATATTCTTCTATCTTCCCAAGGTTCCCATTTATATGGACTCTAACTATCAAAGTTTGCAGAGCAACAAAATCTCATTTAAATTGGATCGTTGGATAAATATACGTTTCTAATCCTGATGGTTTCACAAGGCGTTCCTTGCTGATATTTGGCAGTATACTGTGGATTTATAGCTCCCCGGAAATAGTTTGGATGGGTGCGTCTCTTCGTCCTAATCTGCTGCTGTCTCACTTTCCTGTTTTGTGGTATGCTTACATGCTCGTCCCTTCGAATACTTCCCCAGATATTGTCCGCATGCAACGAAATTTTGAAATTGAACTTGATAATGAGCAGAGTAGGTAAATTTGAAACAACAAAGCTAATGATTATACATACCATGAGTGGTTGTAATAATTATAATGCTTTCATTTCCCCAAGAAAAATTAAATTCATCTCTTCCGAAGTGAACAACTACGGGATATTCATGGTTTTCACCTTGGTTGTTGGAGCAATTGCCCCATACGCGTGCACTATAGGAGCCGTTCTTATGGATTACGACACGACCATATTTCTCCTGAAGAAAGTGCTACCGGACCCAGTGAACTGGGACCTTGGAACTTTTTACATGGTTCTTGGAATTCGAGTCGCTGCTCTGTTCGTGGTTTTCCTGGAAGTGAGTCGTAGCGGCAGTTATTACTTTTCCTGCCTTCTCCTCACCGTCGATGAAGTCTCCAAAATTATCGATGCTTTCACAAATCTGAGTTTCCTTCCATTTGCTCAGCTCTATACATGTTTACGAATCATTCATAGCAAAATTCTCGTATGGTTTCAATGGATTGTGTATGTAACGGAAGGAATATTTTTTTGGGGTACTGTGATAGCCTGTTGGTTTGTAACAGTGGGTTCGTCAAGAGTGGAAATGCCGCTTTATCTTGGGGCGGTTATGATTGCTGCGTTTTTGTTGGTGGCGCAGGTACTTGTCATGCCAGATTCGTTCCATGCTGTTATCAAAGCGGGTGAAGTGGTGTACCTGCAAAGGACCAGAGCAAAGTTTATTCATGCGCGTGGTAGGTACGTGGGCAGTTTGAGAAGCTTGAAGATTGCAATGAGCATTATGCCAATTACGATTTCCAGAGGATCCTTTCAAAAGGTAGAGGAAGGATTCCTGGCGGAGCATTTCGAACTTTTGATATTGCGCGTGTGGGATGCTATCATGCTGGAGATTTAGGATTCGTCTTTGCATGCATTTCAATGCTATTTAAATGGCATAAATTACTTGTACATTTGATCCAATACCCTTCAATTGTCAATTGCCAGTCTATATCGTGTTTCGTTTCCTATATTATATTATATACTTAAGTTGCTAGAATTGAACCAATCTAATATAGAAAAACGTGACGGGTGTGTCCGTCCCGTCCGTGAACTCCTGTTCACACGCAACGTAAGCAAGAAGTTTAATCCATTAAACAATTACGCAATAATGGCGAGCATTTTACAGTAATTTCTTTAATTCATACAATTAAAAATGTTTGTATCTCAATTTATATTATAACATTATTACATTTTGTGAAGCTTTCTTTACCTGGGTAAATTCATTCCATGGAAAGCTCTGAAATAAAAAGCAGTGATTATGAATATTATATTATTTCAAAAGCACGTTTGTCAGTTTAGAGACGCAGTAGCGGCAACTATGCTTCGTACTCGTACATGATGTCTATAATGTATAATTCAAATTTTCTAAGTCATTATTATTCCAAAATTTCAAAGCGTCTTCTGTTGCCCCGAGGAACACAGAAGCTTACCTGCACTTTCGCTCATCCCCAAACCTTAAAATGTCGGTTCGTGACAGTGCACCAAAACATCGTCCCAGAAACACTTCAGGTATCAAACCCCGTAAAAGACAGGCGTTGCTTCCAAACTTGTCAGTGGGGCTTTCAAAGGAAGCCTCAGGCTCAGGATCCATAAAAATGCTTACGACAGGAAGCTTCGGAATTTTAAAACTTTACTGCAAACGTTATCAGGTAAACTTGAAAATTATTTGAAGAAAAGCACGAAAAGTCACAGTTTTTTTTGCCATTTTTAAGGAGAACCACAGGGGCATGATTTTTTATGCATCTGACAGTGGGTTAGCGACTGGGTTGATTCGTTTACCATTTTACAGAGAATCTTCTAAAGTAATAATGCCAATGCTTAATTTAAAGATACTTATTTCTATTTCCAGCGCCCATTTGTAGCAATTTATAGCAATCTGTTTTAGCAATTATTAAGCTTAAACCCATCCGCCAGGGGTGCGCGCACATAAGATGAGATTGCAAATTGCAAAGCCGTCGAAAATTCAATGATTGATAGACGTGTAAAACTGTTAAACCCACAATTTTTCACTTATTTCTAAGCTATTCGAGCATACTTTCTCAAATTTTAATGTAATCGTCGTACTATACAACAAAAAATGTTATAAAACTATATTATTAAAAGCTATTACAATTTTCTGAAAACAAGTGCACCTATGTAATTTAGCATGCTGATTACTAATACAACAAACACTAGAGCCGCGAGCGGTCACACTAAAATTCACCGGTTTATTTAGTTTGGCCCGTTAATGGATACTGATGAATATTTAAAAATGTCCTGTTCAATTGGCCATGACTTTTAATTTACTTTAGGAGATAAAAAATTATGTTTCATTAGATTAGAAATTGTAAAAAAAATTAAGAAAAAGTCATGGCCATTGTACAGGGCAATATTACAAGAGAAATGAGGATGAGAAAAGAGGCAAAGTGAGGCAAGCAGAGAATCAGAAAGAGTGTGTGTGTGGCTGTGTACAATCTTTGACACAGCTAAAAAGAAAAAATGCATACTATTATAATATATTACATTTTGAAGTCTACAAGTGGAGTTTAATTTTTTTTTAATGGGTGTTAATTTTTAAAAAATGAAAAATTCTAAAACTCCCCGTGTAGACTTCAAAATTGAGTATTTCACCTGATAAGGCGACAACAATGAGTATGGGATGGTAGGTAACATATCTCCAGTAAAATATCGGGATTGTTTATTAATTGAATTTTTTTCTATCTTACACAAAAATATCCTGTTTCAGTCAGTTTCAAATCTGTCCAAGTTGAAATTAACCAGGAGTACGGCATTGATGAAAAAGAAGATGGAACAGCTAGCTGTAAGCACTGATGCGGCAATGGTTTCCCTTCAAAATATGAAAAGATTACTCATTTCACTTATGTTAGCATTTATATATTTAAATTGTGCTTTATTTATTTCTTAACTTCTACAAAACTAAACTCTTTACCTCTTTTGTTCGTGTATCCTCACAACATCCGGTCTCGAGAGGACACCAAATAATCTTCCCAGAAATATCACAGGTCGCACTCTCCAAAAAAACGTATGGTTGCTTTCACCAGAGCCATAATGGCTCTCGTCTTTATTGGAATTTTCAATGTCTACGCACGTCTTTCCGAATAAGATTGAAAACTTGTGCAGCATTTTTTCTGCTTTTGAGTGATTATGACTTTGAAATGTTTTTGATTCTGGCAACTTGGCAACATGCAGTTTTCGTTTGCATGAGTGAACCGAAGGTCAGAATAATAGTTGGGGTCTTGGCTTCACCCGTTTCTTGCATAGACACAAGTCAACATGAAGAAAAAATTGTCATGTCAATGGTGTTTTTATTTTATGACGAGTTTTTGTAGTATTTATTGCTACCTATCACTCGGCAATCACCATTGTGCTAACATCATTTTGCCCTGCATTGCATTTTACTTCAAATAACGGGAATGAAAACATTGTAAACATTGAGGTGACAGAGTTTTTCAAGAATTTGTCACATTCTTCGTTCATTGTAAAGTGGGTATATCCTTCCAAGCATGTTTACATGGAATCCATGAGAAAACAGTTTAAATCATTTGTTTGTTCCCTCATTAAATTACGTTTGTTCATTTCAACGATTTCTTGGATGTTTCTTTTCGTTGGAGAGGATGTAACGTATTTAAAGCCGTACTTGTTTTATTAGAATACAATTGACGCACAGTCGCTACTGCTTGGTATTTAATGTTTATATTATAAAATGGTGCACTTTTACAAATTTATTTTTCAATAAATGACTTAATTTAATTTTTATGACGATAAACAGTTCTCCATGGGTCTAAAATCCAGATTAACTTTCAGGAAAGTGCCGTGCAAGGACCCTGATAAGACTTATCACGGTCCTTGGTGCCGTGTAGATATCGATAAAAAAGATTATTGGAAATTTAAGTACAGTTTCTTTAGACCATAATTTTCGTAGTTTGGCTGCTGCTTGTCAGTATCTTTCCATAGTTCATCCTCAACCTGAAAGAAAGAGAATAGAAGTCCCGTTACATATTAAAATGAAAGTCGCATACTTGTAGGTATATATGTAGATAATATATAATTTATCATAATCATGATAAGATATTTAAGTTGGCAAAAAACCTTTTTGAGAACTTCCTCAAAGTTAGTATCCCGAGCCTGTTTCATCGTCACTTGCACGAAGCACTTGATGTACTTAGTTCCAGAATCAGAATCTCTGTAAGACTTTTCGTTTGGTAAGCAAGAGAAGGCAACAATTCCGTTGTCAATGAGCTTAGCTCGGTTTACCCCGACAGGCGCTGACAAGGAATACTTTTGGTATTTTTGCCCATGCCGGATAATTAGCGGGTGTGGAACTCATCTTGTATACGATATCATCATACAAATTTACGCGATCCCCATTTGACAAGAAGATGTTTCCGTATTCCCCATGACTTCCTATGAACACCAGGAAGGACTCTGCTTTGATCTCTACACATTTCGCCTTAAACTGCGTGAGAACTGTGTCCAGTCGCGTCTTTGTGAAAGCTTCCTGGTAATCAGTCTCGCTTGTCACTTCGTAGTTGAGGCGAGCTAGCAAGTTTGTCAAATTGTGGGAATCGTAGATCGCACCCGCCCTGGGCCAGTGTCTTGTATGAGCTATAATATTAATTAACAAGGCGTAGCGTTTGCCATTCACGGATAACTTGTAGTAGTCCTGAAAAAATCCGGTAGTAAATAGCAAACCTAGTTTATTTCTTTAATTGATGTATGCAATGTGGGGTTTAAATGCAAAAACATTTAATATTATACCTCATCATTATATTCCATTGGCAGAACTGGCGGAAGAATCTTTATTTTAATGAGATTAGCTTTGTTAACTTTCCACAAGGACCCCAGCCCACCACTTATTGGCTTTCCGACACACCTTGGAACCTTAAATCTAGTTCTGATGGACTCAGCGGAATCGACTAGACCACTGTCCTTGAGAGCTTCGATTAATTTATTGAGCTTTGCCTCCTTTGCCTTTGCGATCCGCCATTTTAGTAGAATCATTTCGACCGCCCAGTCCACTTCCTGCCAACGACGGTCAATCCCAGTTTGGATGTCATGAATGTCTTTCAAACCAAGATAATTAGCGATTATCCGCCATTTTCTACTTAACAAAGGTTCCGTTTGAGTAGTCACAATGAGAAGGACGAGCTCGTTGAAGCCGCACTCTGAAGAAGAAAAAAAGTTTTTGTATTTTTTTAAATAAAAAAACCAATCTTAACAAGCTTATCCTTAACAAGAAGCATGATAAATTTAATATCTAGCGACTTATACTTAAGCTCCACTGAAAATTTGCAACTATTTTAATAAATTACCTTCATCTCCTACCAACAAATTTGCCATTGTTGCGAAAAACTGTGGCTTTAAATAATATAGTCCAAGAATTGGATGTCCTACAATTGGCGGAGGCTTTGCAACTGATGCTAGATGAATCAGCAAAAATCATGCGACTGTCCCTCTCTTGAATGAAGCGGATGTAATATGTAATGAGAAATCAATGACACACTACTCACTAGTGTGAATTGCAGTTTTTTATCAATTCTGTTTAAAAATTCGTTGCTATAATATATTTGATATCTGTTTTACTTGAGACTTGTCAGCGCACAAAATGTGAATGATAATCGTTTGCAGAAAACTTATACATATGTAGGTATGTATATAATTCAATCAGGCAGTTTTGAGTTTATATACTATGTTAGAAAATAATACATATATTTATGTAGAGGTATGCATTGGAGTTAGAAGAGGATGAAATATATGGAAACTGGCTTAAACAATCTTATCGAAAATGAACAAACACTATAAATAATGATGATAAGGCCTTCGGAATGCAGAATGCCACGATAGCATTCGTATCCGTTTGATTGATAGCTCTAACGAGATTAAAGTCATTCGCGATTCGCAGTCATAAAACTTGTTTAAAAAAATAAAGATAATGCCAAAAAATATTTTATGCTTTACTGATTCATCAGGTCTCCCTGCTTGGTCCAAGACATACACAACCAAACAAACGTTTATTTCGTATTATATAGTAATAATATGGTATTTTAACAATAATTTACAATGGTTTTCAGAGAATAATATTTCCGAATGTGCGTCCTTCATCTTTTTATCTTAACCCTTTCTCAAGTGACTACAAAAAAAAATTGACATTCGCGTCGCAACGCATACAATCTTTTTCAACTAATGTTAAAAGTTTTAATTGTTGTTGACTATCGGAGTCAACTTAATGTTAACATCACCTGGAATATGTACGGCTAGTCCCACCAGCACCGTCTTTATCGGGAATGGGGAAGATTTCACAGGCTCGAGTATAAAGTTATGTACTAAATGGGCAATCGCCGTTTTCACCTCGACTTGCGCAAATCTAATGCCTGTTGAAATCCAAAAAACGAGACGAAATTCAGTGTAAATCTCATATTGCCCATTTTATGCATATTTAATAGCTTTTGAAATAATTATGTCACCGATGCAGTTTCGTGGCCCGTGTCCAAATGGCATATAAGCGTATGGGTGTCTACTTGCTCTACTTTCCGCGTTAAAATGTTCGGGATCGAATGTCCCCGGGTTGGCGAAGTGGCTCGAATCTTTGTGAATCTGTTCGACAGGAATTGACACAACGGTACCTTTTGGAATGCTTAATCCGATGGAAGAATTCTCATATTTTTTCGTGCAAATGCGGTCCAATCGGGGAGAAATTGGGTAGAAACGGAGAAGCTCTGTGAAAAACCAAACAATTATGCATACTACCGACCAAGTCTTTTTTATCAGAGGCTTCAAAATTTTAGAATACAATGGAGTTTTGGTAACCTGATACAAACATTTCCATGTACGTCAAACGGATGACTTCATCATAACCAATTTTTCCATCCTTATCAAATTTCCCTGTCAACTCGTCTCTCAGTTTTTGTTGAATTTCTGGATGGTAAGCCAGCGCGTGGGCGGCATATGTTATCGACATGGCGATTCCATTATAACCCGCAAAAAAGAAGATGAATCCTTGCCCCTTGGCTACATCATCGTCCAGAAGATAGTCTTTCGCATGCTTTTCCAGAGTTGCTTCATCAGAGAGTCTCGCCTCCTTTTCGAACTTACTCAGTTCCTCGATACTTTCCCGTTTCAATGCTCCCTTCCGAGCTTCAATGATGAGCTGGAGAAAATCAACGTTTTCTGGAACTTCCCCACTTTCCCTCGCTTTCAAAGCCTGACTCAAAATGTCATCAAAAAATTGCATGGATGACTCATCAAACGCATCCAGTTTGAGTAGTTTCATGACTCTTGGGAGGTGTAAAGCCAATGCTTGTTTAAGCACAAGGAAATATGAGGTATCTCCGAACATTTTTGCCTTTTCGAAAAACACAGATCTATCGTCTCGAATGCAACCGGATTTCAGGCCAAACACGACGGAGGCAATCACATCAATAGCGAATCTCGCCGAGCTCATTTTTATATCCAGGGGCTTGCCAGCTTTCGATTTCAGACTGGACATCCACTCTACCCCGCGGTTGTTGAAGCATTCCATGAGCCTTCGGATCCTTCCTGTTGTAAATGTCGGTGACATGGAAACTCTCACTCCGCGCCATTCGTGACCCTCCAATGATGGCAACATTTTTTGAAGGCAGGGGGAGTTGGCCGCTTTAAAAGGGATTCTTCGGTTGACGAAGTAATCAAAATCTTTGATCATCACTGCTTTCGCCAGATCCAGATCTTTGACAATGAGTACGGGAGTGCCACTTTCTACGATTCCCGCAAACTTGGCTGAGCCCATTTCCTTGTAAACTTGGGTGTCAATATGAATAACATCTTTGTATCCTAGAAGCAGCTCCAAGGAGTTGGCAAGTTTGGAAATGTCGATAAACGGGATTCCATGCTCCTCCCAGAAATTAGTTTTCGGCTTTCTTCCCAGGAATTTTAGCAGAAAGACTAGTGCAATTACAAGACCTACTAATTCCAGCAACATTTTAAACTCTGGGCTGGATTTAAATGAATGGCTTCATGTGAAAAGAATGCCTGACAAACAGTCATAGTATCCAATTTTTTATCACTATATCTTTTCACTCGTCCTTGACTTGACCTTGATAATAAATGGCAGTGTGTTGTGAATGCATACATATCTATACTAAATTATATGTATTTATAGTGCATCCTTCATAAAAAAAACTTAATCAGCGCTGATTACTTCATTGAATGCTCATGGCTGCACTCTGCAGTAGTCCACTGTATCGTTTTCCTTGTAAGCACAATATCATAAAGCATATAATTGATACAAAGTGTTTAAATCGTATGGTTAATAAAGTTGGATTTTATGTTTTTGTAGCTGGTCAAGGAAAAGTGTGTTTTCAGAGGACATGCAACGATATGACTGATAAAATGACATTGTACAAGATCACACTAGAAAGTTTGAATGGTTCATTTTAAACTATTTAAATACTTTATACTTGATATATATAAACTCGCTTTATGCGGCATCATCAAGGCATACGATTTTTGTTATATCCATATTCAGAGCACTCACAATCACTTATTTAAAGATTGATTGAATTAGTTGCATTGTTTGCAGAATAGCCGGAATAAGACTGCAGCAAAACAATCTCCGTTGTAAAGATGAAGATGAAGCTCACGATTGACAAAAAACTTTCTTGTTATCAGGAACGACCCAAATAAACAAATTCATGCGGGATTTGCCATCAAAATTCGTTCAAGTCTCTCGAGCTAAATGGAAAAAAAATCAAGGAAATATAAATATTGAAGCTGTAAAAAGTTAAACCTTAAATTTAAGAAATATTACTCTCATTCCAATACTTACTGAATGGTTATACTTTGAATTAGGACACAATTGAATCCTCCTCCTAACATCTAAACACCTCTCCAGCAAAATAAGTGATAACAGCCACTCGAAATAGAAACTGGAAAAATGCCACGCAAATGTGAATGGTTTTCTCGCTGGAAACATCCTCGTAAGAAAATGGACCAATCCAGTGGAACAGCATGACAATCAAAATGTACATATTTGGTATATAGCAAAATCCGATGAGAGGAGCAATATAGTTTTGCACTTGCTCCACCAAATCTGTTACCATGATGTATTCCTCCTTGTAAATGTCAGGATCCTTCCTCGCTAGGCTCATAGAAAAGGGAACGCCAACCAAAGCTGTTGTCTCAGAATGTTGCTTGGTGAAAGCACTCAACCGAAGACTTTCCCCGATGACCCACAACTTTTCCCGTAGCGCTCGGCACAGAAGCACGCAAATCACGTCCATGTAAATCCATCCACAAGTCGCCAGTTTCACGAGCACTGCCAAAAGTAGGGTGAGAGGAGGATTGTACTCGGAGATGAGGACATGCCGATGTTTAAAGCTTTCTGTGTAGTAGAGCTGCAGGATGTCAGGAAATGAGGGTTTGTTGCCAGAAACACCTCGTATAAGACTTTGCCAGTCAAATGCCAAATTTTGGAGAACTCCTAACAGTAAAAAGAGGGCTAGAGTTATCCATGAAAATTGGGGGTATTTTGAGATGCCATGTCTTTCTGTGAAGCTGGGCAGGTGAGATGCCTCATTTGCAAAAAGAAGATTTTTAACAATGTTACGAAGACGGATGGAGAAAATTAGTTGATACAGGTAGCTGTGGAATGGACATTACAAATTGCAAAATAAGCATGACCTGTTACTGCTGTGGTAATTTTTAAGTGGTCATTTAAAACAAAATATTCGACATGCATGCAACACATCGATACTGCATAACTGGCATGGTTGAACCCTTCCACCTTGACCAGCGTCGCTTTGTCTCGTTTAAACTTTAAAATGTTGTGACGCGTCAGCAAAACAGCGTTCATCAGCAGGAATATAGTTATTCTTGTGGATATCAGGGATGCTTTATTAATTTTTCTGTGAGATAATTAATGGAATAAATTTGCTTTT
>JAQIWO010000206.1:0-17923 GCA_034695405.1 Entomobrya muscorum
GGTAGGCATATTAAGATGTCATTTTTACACAAGACAAAAGAAAGGAAATCAGTGGTAAAGTAATTTACTTTTGTCAAATATTTCCCCCACATATTCTATATTATGGATAATGTAATATTGATAATCGATTTGCACCGCATAGTTAATATTTCAATATTGCCTATTTTGTCAATTCAATGCTCTCATCATTCATACTCACAGCTCATTTGTAATGACCACACAAATACTCACAAGCATACTTTGTCCTAGTGATTTTATTCATTATAAGTTTTAAACCCACTGAAATCGACATAGTTTGTTAATTCTTTAATTAAAGTGAATCCCCACAATTATTTATTACAGCTCTTAGTCTTTTTAAGGCGGGTTAATGGAACCAAAAACAGTTTGTACTTTTCGGCAAACGCTGAAATTTCAGTTGCCAGAGTAACGTGTTTTGTAGTTTAGTTTCCGCCTGAAAGTATTTTCTAAAGCCATGTCAATGTGTAATGAAATGATTTCCTTGATTGTCTCGTTTGACACAATTTAGGACGAAAGAAGGAAATAAGCAAAATGTTCCAGGATTTACATTTCTATGAAATCATTAAATATATTGACCGAGTAGAGAAAATAGCGAATAAAGCATTGCGTACACATATTACGCATGCTAACTTAGTTTTTGATGCCTACATTTTTAACTCTGTGGCTTTAAAATTGTTATGGTCTCCAGAACGAAAAGACTACAAATGATTTGAGCGAAACGAATGACCTAACATGTTTTATCACATTCAATAATTGTTCAATAATTTTATCACATGAATAATTACATTCTGTGAAGTAGCAATAATGCACATACCCAATACCGTCATTTATTTTATTGAATATATATTGGTGTGTGGTTTAAAATTATTGATATTTTTATTTCCACTTAGTCACAATCCAAGTGCGATTATTTTACTAAAGCAATATTTCAGATTCATCAACACAAAATGATGTATTTTCATCACTGCCTTTGGCAGGATAAGGTGTGTATCTAACAAAGTAATGGGATAAGCCTAATTTTCCTAAAAATTCTATTAATTTGGATTGGATTATGTATACGTAATTTATAATAATAGTAATTTACGTTTGTAGTAGCAATGTGCATTCCAAGATTATTAAGTTTACCCATTTGCCTTTCTCATTTTGTTTTTATTTTCTTCACGTCTACTTTTAGCAATCGAAGAAAAAACTTCTGAAAGTAGGCACAGAAAAAATAATGTGTAATGTTGTCTTACTTTTCTTTTAGCAAGTTTACTGTGGAATTCACTGATACAAAATGAATAGAAAGTTAAAGGCTAAAATGCAATGGAGAACATACGCTAATGTATCCGGACTACTGATCCTGATACTAGCTTATGCATCTGCAGATATTCGGGTATCTAAATACATAATCAAGAGATAAAACATTTTGAAAATTTAAAATGTTGGATATTCAAGAAATTTTTACTTGCATGCGCATTTCAGAAAAACAGGAATGGTGGTAAGATTTACTTAAAATCAGTCGGTTTTAAACAAATTTATTTATAGAATGACTTTCTTCCCTTGAAAATATTCTTTAGACAAAAATTATGTTATGCCGGCATAAGTAACTCATTTTTGTTTTGGTTTTGTTTTCAGCCCCAAACCCCAGTTTGTGGAGGACCTTCCATGACCGTTGGCCGTGAGAGGAGGTGGTGAGAAGAGTTGATAGCAAAACCAAAATACATAATCGATAGGAAACCTGCTAGGAGCTTCGATCATCGTCATCGTTACCTTCCGTTCTTCCCGAATAGTTAGACAACAATCATAAAAATTTAACAAAAGCTACAACTTAATCAGTAATGATTTATTTAGTCTCAAGAAAATGTCTTGTTGTTTTATTCTTTATTTAAATAATCAGTTGTTGACAGAAACAGCATAATTAATTGCACATTTGCGTATGGATTTTCTTAATTAACGTTGCGTCGAAAACGAAATTCAATTTTCTTTCTAACAAACTCCTTTAAATGTTTGTGTGCTTTTGAAAATACGGAGTCAAAAAATGATTTTACATTTTGCCAAATAATTTCCTTACATTTTAAAATTCTTTCTTTGTTTTCTATCATGAAAAGAAAAATAGCTGCACTGAACAGAACAGCCAAAACAATTAAAACTGGAACTAGTTTTTGAAACATGATGCTATAGTTTTGAATTATGATTTGGTTTTCGTTTTGTGTACTATTTACGTTTAAATAATATAAAGTATACAGCCAAGTCGACATTTCGGTCCAGTGCTCATTCAATCCGCTTTCCTGAATTCTCAGAAATGACTGCATTAACCAATGTTGATTTGTCGTGTATATCTCCCAAAATTCGGGTTCAATGCCTAATGGTTCGTGAATGTGATAGCATTTTGAAGCAGGTAAACTGTTTTGTGCCAAAATGTCAGTTTCAAATTGCAACTTACACAGGGCTACCATTGATGATTCAACAATTGCCAAGAACTTTCCACTAAAGTATTCATACTTGCCAAACGATTTTATTCTGCTTGGAACTGAAACAAAACTTTGATTAATGTACGATGAGATCCCAAGTCTTTCAAAGTCAGCATAGTAGTAATTTAAAAAACTAGGTTCAACATAAGAACTAGTTTCAAACACAAATTTGAAGCCAAATCTTAGGGCCTCCTCGATAGATAAATATGGTACATACGCTGTTGGACTAACCACCAAACTCGTAATTGAGTTTTCAAACAGTGTACTTGTAAACGCACCTAACAAACTAATTGCGAGAAAAAGATCTTTTCCATCAACATTGGGCGACAGTCTAAGCAAATACAAAAATGAAATCTTACAAAGTTGTGTTAAATTTCGGAAATTAAGACAAGCGTAGTACCTCTGCACACCAAAGCCTGAAACCAACACTGCACATAGCACAAAAACCCATACTGAGAACTCAAATGCCTCAGTCCAAATGCTAACAGACTGTGAAAATACGGATGGAATTTTTAACGGCGTGCAATATATGGGATACTTTTTCAAATAGAAACTAAACGTTAATGAGCTAACTTCTAAGTAATGCATTTGAGTATAATTGGGAAAGGCGACCCTTGTCACCAGGAATTCCGAGTTCAGGTTCCACGTAAACATGCTACGTTCGGTGTTATCAAGCGCGTTAAACATATTGAATGTCATATTGTGAACTCTCGAAATTGTAATTAGGCTCAAAATAGTTTTTGCACAATACATTGCGCCTGTAGAACGATGCAGAATTCGTTCACAAGCGTACCTTTCCCAGTAGTACTGACTAAAGTATTCAAACCCATATGTAACTACCAGAGCGCTCACTTGTTTACCATGTCCATTTCTCAGTAAGTTCTTGTGTAGTTGCAAAGGACCGAGAAGAAACTCGTCTTCAGATATGAAGTGACTTACTGAAACCTTGAAAAGAATTGCAATAAATTTCAGAGCTCTTCCATTCCGTGAAATGGTCGCCAATAATTTTAAGCATGGAATGTTTGCGTTCCGTGATTGTAGATAATATTGCGAGAATTTATGTGGATGCCAGAGCAAATAATTATGGCCGGCTGTATCAACAGGCACAAATATTCGAAGTGTGCGAGGGGTTGCTCCCCGAAATCGAAACTGAAGATTATTGCGGTAGTAAGAACTTTCTGCCGAAGAGAGCACTAAGTAAAATGGTTGAGAAAATCTACAGCGAGTAAGGTTAAGATATTCGTTGGGTGGAATGTTTCCATTCGTATAAAACATTACACGAAACTGGAGGCGTTGAAGATTTCGTATAAGGTCAGTGGGTTCTAGTGAGTATATTGAGATCGCATAGTGCTCCGGACTTAGTTTTGAAATTAACTGGCTCAACAGCCTAATAATTTTATTGCGGTGAAATGGCACGTTCCTGTGCTTTTTTAGGTCTGATGCTGCTGACAAAATTAAAGGACAGATAAATAAGTACAGTAAACAAGTTTTTAACAACATTTTAAGTGTAATGGTGAAATGACCCGGTTTATATCCCATATATGGTTCCACTTGTGTCAGTAAATTAACATGTGATTGAAATCCTTTAGATTTTGTTCAATTCGTTGCAGCATAACGTGACTATAAGAAGTTGATATATTGCAAACCTTATTGTTTAACTTAGTACCGATATTAAAAGTTAATTTAATTCTCGAATTTGGATTGCAAATGAAATATTATTTTCCTGTGGTCATAGAAAGGCGGTTGTTGTAAATAAACAAACTTTTTCGATCTCTTTCCGCTTTAAGGTGCAGATTAGTACGCCGGAAACGGGTTAAGCGAAGATTTCAGTCAACAAATATAGGTTCGATCAAAATACTAACATATGAGGTAGAGTTGCGATTTGTGTACTTCCACACATTAGAGATATCTTTTTGGCGTTTTTGGTAAGTTGGAGTAATCAGTTTGAATTTTCCTTCATTATTTAAGTTTTTGGATTTTGTATGTACTTGAATCATAAATTAACCGCGATTAAGAACATTTACTGTTTATTTGTTAAACATCCTAGCAGTGGTAGTTTAATTTGTTTCTTGATTAAACTGACGTCGCACTTCTCTTTAATCTAGGTAAAGAGGACAATGTAAAGACATGTTTGAGATTGATCGATTGGAATTTTGTAACTGTAAAAGGGAATAAATAAATGTTTGAAATTGTGCACCGGGAAATACCGTATTTTTTAAAAACAAATGAATACTCAGTTGACATATGGATCTCAAGTTTTTATGAACACTTGTTCGTATACATGCACGCAGGTTACTCATTCCTGACTACAGCAGCAAAGACTGACGTGGCACCATTTCAGAACTGCTTTCTTCTTGACTTTATAAAAATGCCAGATAATTGATACCACCACGATATCTGTTAGTCCGCTACTTTTGTTCACTCATGCACATGTTAACAGGATATATCACAGATTAATACTTTTTAAACTGGAATTGGTCCCTTCAAATTTTGGGTTGCTTAATTTTTAGCAAAATTAGATTTTGTGATATTTATGTTGTTTGAAGTTGTCATTTATCAGCTCAGACTATTAATTACGTTTTCACATAAAATCTCAAGACAAAATGACCTAAAGCTTTTAACATAATTAATAATGATGTAACTTTTGTATAAACAGATATGTTTCTTTACCAGAAAGAAAACTTTATAGCTAGTCGGCTTCTTTGCATGGGTCATATTGTTACACGTGTGTATATAGCTCCTACTATGTGTTTATTGACCACAACTTTTTTTTTATTTACACATATAAGTTTCTTCTTATACAAAAAGGAATAATCGTTGTATAGTTCAGCATACCAGTAACTATAGTATAACTAGTAGGTAAATAGTAAATAGTACTTTAAGTGATTCATTCTTGATTGCTGCAATAAAGCATATGTCATAATTCTTTCTTTATTTTAATCTATTGATTGACTTATTTTCTAATCATCATCAATCATTGCAGTTTGCATCAGGTTTGGTTTTGTCAAATTTTCCGCGTTAGGATGTGGTTCTAATTCTGTGTCAGTGAATCTTATTTCTTCGTTTAAAGATAAATTAGAACTGATGATCCCAAATCGTCGCTCCACGGGAATCGGACTGGTTGATAAAGTTGGATTACATAGCGTTGGACGACAGTGTCTCTTATTTTCTAGAAAAAGAATAAACTTTAATACGGCACAATTGATCGTCGACAAACCATGACAAAAACTTGTCTCATTTGTTACTGAAGTCGTTAGAAAATCTTACCGGCTTCCGGATTTGTAAACCAACCAAGAAATTCTGTTTTGCCACTTTCTTTGTCCACATCCGTTTCTAGGGTTTTTCCCTTAATTTCTAGCAGAAAGACAAGGACTGATGCACCCAAAAAAATACCCAAAACAATTAACACGGGAATGAGTTCAAAAAATATAATGCTATCCACTTCAATGCGAACTCTGTCTTCTTTTTCTTTGTATGCCATTATTTCCTTCAGATTAGCTAGTGAATGAATCCAAACTGATGTTTGAGTCCAGTAAGCGTTCAGTCCGCTCTCCTTGATTCGAAGAACAGACTCCATTAACCAATGCCGGTTGGAGGTGTAGATCACATGAAACGATGGATAGCTACGAAGAGGCTCCCAAATATGATAGCATTTTGATGATGGTAATCTTTTCTGCGTCAAAATGTAATTCTCCATTTCGTCCTTCACAATATCTAATTGCGATGTGGAAATCACTCTGAGAAATCTGCCACTAAAGAATTCTAATTTTTCAAACGAGTTGTAACCTCGTTCATAGAAAAAACTTTCACTTTGATTGGCAAAAGATGAGATCCCAAAAGTGTGAAGCCCGGTCGCAAACAGTTCCAAAAAACTTGCATCACCATAATTTGAATCCCATACAAATTTGTAGCCATACTCCAGTGCCTCCTTGATGCTGATATATGGGACAAATACTGACGGACTGACAACCAAGCTCGTGATTGAGTTTTCGTACAAAGTACTTGTAAACGCCCCCAGCAAACTAATCGCGAGAAAGAGTCGTCTTCCTCTCATATCTGGATTCAGTCGAAGAAGGTAACAGGCTGAAATTTGAGAAACCTTGAGTATCATTGTCACTTTTAATGGAGCATAGTACCTAACCACACAGAGTGTGGTGGCACACATTAATCCCATCAAATAAATCCACGTTTGAGGCTCAAAGACTTCAATCCAAATGCTTAAGGATGCTGAAAACGAAGAAGACACTCTTATTGGCACGCAGTAAACTGGAAATTCTTGCACGGACTCTCCAAAGGTTAGTGCTGTGCGCAAATTATGTGCCAACGCACTGTAGTTCTGCTCAGTCCACATTGAAAATACATACTGAGTGTCGAGGTTCCGGCTTCCTTCCTGATGCTCTGATACATCAAACGCGTTTATAATATTGAAGGTCAAGTTGTGAATTTCGGAAAGAGTCATGGTTCCCATAATGAATCTGTCACAAACTTTCCATCGATGAAGTAAGCGTTGACACGCGTATCTTTCATTATTGGGGGCACCACGAAAGGGATCTTCAAACGATGGAGTTACAAACGCATTTATTTTCTGTAAATTTCCCAATCTCAAAAGTTTCTTGTGAAGTAGCGCAGGTCCAAGAAGTAATTCAGTTTCAGAAACGAAATCACTCAAAAAGCCGTTCGAAAGAATCGCTTGAAAACTCAATTGTCTTACTTGTCTGCCATCACCTTCTGTAAACGTCACAAGTAGCTTTAAACATGGCAGGTTAGCGTTGAATGGTCCCAAGGTCGACGCATAGAGATGTGGAGCTTGTCGTAAGAACTCATGTTCAAAATTGTCAACCGGTACAAATATTCGAAGGGTTCGATAGTTAGCACCCCAAAACCTAAACTGCAATTCATGGTGGTATGGAATATAGTAAGCAGGGGAGAGTATTATGTAGAAGGGCTGTGAATACCTAAAACGGTTAAAACTGCCACGCTCATTTGTAACATGTTGTTCAAATGTGTAGAACATTACCCGAAACTCGGCAAGTTGAAGATTTCGTAATAACTGAGATCTTTCCAAAGCGTATATTGAAATAGTGTGTTCTTCCGGATTCAGTCTTGAAATCAGTTGACTAAGCGATTCAATCATCGTATCAGGATGAAATGATCCACTTGTTAATTCTTGACCACAAGAAGAAGTCAGTAACAACACTATGCACAATAGAACATGAACTGAAAACGCTAACAATTCCATTGCAATGCAGTTCAAACTTTTCAAACAGTGTATTATATATGTTTGCTTTATAATTTTTTTCAGCTTCTGATCAAATTCAAACAACGATTTTCGTGGATGTCCAGAGAATTAAAATTTTAGGAACGTGTTTGATCTAATTCCAGTTCAGTTTGATTTTTCACTTGATTATAAAAAGACATACTTTGATATTTGAACTTATGTCTTATTTTGACACCCTTAAATAAATTTTGCGACTATTGGAATGTCGAATGAATTAAAACAGCTAACATTAAACCTTCCGTTTATCGAACTTTTTGTGAAACATGTGTTTAAAGTTTGATTTGAAAAAAGGAGATTCTCATACTTTAGGCAATATTTTTAATGTGAACTGGTAAGTCAGTTTTGTTCAATGGACACATTTTGGTGGGAATTTTGGTTTTCAGGCAAGTTTCACAAGTAAACGAAAAAAACTTATAAGTCAACGCAAGTAAGGTTTTGGTTAAACGTTAAATGCTACAGCTACTGTAATTAGAACACTCAAACCTTTGAACTAACAAAATTAAACGTTTCTGAAGTTTCTGAAAAATTGTATGCAATTTTTAGGTTGCTGATCTGTCTTCATACAATAATCACTTGAATACCAATATATGATGTCTAACTTGCAAGCATTTGTTCGCTAGTGAAGAAAACATGTGCATATACTTATAAGTAAAGTTTTTGTATGTTCAAAAAAATTTCTTTCTTTAAAATACTTTTGTTTAATTTAAAATAAAATATCACGTGGATTGAAATACATACGTAACATTAACTACCCAAAATCACGTGGATTGAAATACATACGTAATATTAACTACCTAAAATCACGTAAGTATGGAAGAGCTAAGCGTTTTTCGCTTGACGATGCTCTCTAGCTTGTTGTAGAGTTTAAAACAGGTAGTCCGTTTTTCAAGCTTATCTTGCAAAAAAAAGCTAAAGCTCATATTATAAAGACTCGCTACTTTATTTTGTCTAAAATTGATTGATAGCTGCCAATTGCGCACGTGAAAATCTTCAGTACTACACGTGTAATGTCACGGGCTAGATTTTAAAAGACGACAACTTTAGGTATAAAGTGGCTAAAACCACGTCTACCTTAAACTAATCATATCATAATTACCAATTAAAGTGTCGTGTTATATAAAGATATGTAAGAACTCTAAGATATGTAAAGAATTGACCATTATAGTGAATAGATTGATTTCTTAAAACATAATTCAAAAATTTCAACCAATCCGGAGATTTTGCACGGACAAGACGACGGACGTAAGTTATGACACTAAAAAGAAGCTTCGCTTCGCCAATTAATATTGCTAAATATGAGAAACGTGGCTTAGTACATTCCCTACCCGTAAACAGGCATACTTAAGCAGATTTTTTAACGATAAGATACAATTTATAAATAACATGCTATCGTTTATTGTCAAATCCGACAGCGAAAGCAAACATAAACGTACAATGTGTAAGTGAATGAGTTTTCCTTTTCCGCGGTAAACTAAGAAACCCATAACCATTATACCAGACACCAGATAACAATCTCGCTCAACAAAACATGTTATTTGATTTATTTAATTCATGAAAAATGAGTGATTTATCAATTTATCAATTTATCAAGTTAGCACTAAAGCAATTAACACAAGATTTTTATCAAAATGATTGACGACTCCTCAATAAGATGAAAAAGAATAGAAACCATCTGTTTTGCCGGTAGCACATTGTATGGGTCGAAATATTAAATATGCTTGAAAGTATTTGAACTACAAAATCCTCGGAATCCTAGTATAATATTTATTTGTATGTGGTAGTGTGATCTCTCTTAAAAATCATGTCATGTCATCTCTTAAAAATTTGCATGAGAGGATCTCTGTCTCCATTATTTGTTTGGGTACCATGTACGGATTTTTGGCGTCTCAAAGCGTCTTCCAAACGAGGTAAAATAAGTTCATCTCGGACTTTAGGAGGCTTCAGGTTGGCAGCATGGCAGCAACAAAAATCTCTTTGGCCGTGTGGATGAGTCGTAGATGAAACTTGTTAGCTTGATCCGGTGCGAGGAATTCGATATATGGGGTACTTCCGTGACCGAGCAATTAGCGGAAGGGGGCCGTGCGAGTAAGCTATTGTTAGCGCCTCACTCATCTCTCTTTGTGAATGCACGTACGAGTATCACCCTCGCTATGCATGAAGTACCCCTCGCGAAGAGAAGAAGTGAGCGATGACGATGATCCTACGCTCATGCAACCCTTTTCTGCAGAATATGACTGTCCAAAATATCCGTTACCTGCGGATTCTCTCCTTATTTAATCATAAAAACTTAAAATATAAGTGTTTGTTACAATAGCATCACCAAACAGAAAACTTCGCTTTTATTTGGACAAGAAATAATTAAAAACTCATTTATGATTTTCCTACAATAGTTTAAATCTTAAGCACTGTCAACTTGTCACCGTGTTTTACTTTTTACATACTTATGTAGCCCAATTGAATTTAATCATATAAATTTTAACTTTAACGGTTCATTCATTTATTCTTGGCTGGATTGTGCATTTAGCTTGTTATGTAGTATTAATTTAAATTAACAAGCAGCAATTTAAAAAAATATTAAGTTTTTCTTATGTTTACTCTACACACACAGTGAGCGAGTAAAAAAACTGAATACTAAATGCATTTTTTCAGAGAAAATTAAAAAAATATATTTTAGAAGTCAAACAAGTTCGTTTCACACAACAAAATAACCTTATGATAGCAATAAACCCATGAAACACATGCCTAAAAACATTTTGTTTTTGTTTTTTGAGGATGGGTGAGAGCAAGAAAGGGAGAGATTGCAAGTAAGCACATGTGTGATCGAGAAAAGTGGGTGTTAATACTACACACAACAAAAGACTAAAGTACCTCACAATTTTCTTTGAGATCGCTTTGTGAATAAAAATATGTGTCAAGGATTTTTGAAGGATGAAAGGTTTTTGGGGAAGCAAAAAAGAATATATAAGAATGTGAGTGTACCATTCATATGTATTTCATTTTTGTGGCTGCTTTCGCTACCTACATAATATGTAAGTATGCAAGTACTCATTCCAAAATATTGTGAGCAGGTAAAGGAACAACACCACAGAAATATTCTAAAACCCTACGAGAGGATAGCGGATAGCCCTTCCTTGCATTTTTAAATGCAGAAGAGAATGGTTAAGGAAATACAAAAGGTTTATTTGTTTGTTTTTATTTTCTTGACTGCACAAGCATACTATATGAAAGCAAGTGCCTGTAACCTGTGTAATAATAGATTACGAAGAATCTTGGCTGTTATTGCATTTTCGTTGATAATAATATTCACTTTGAAACGTTCATCATAAATGTTGAATGGTTGGAAGAAAGTACAGGAATTACGAATTACAACACAAAGGTTAGTAATATAAAAAATTATGTACAATGGACAGTGATTTTTTTTTCATTTCTGATAAAAAACGATTTGCCGCAGAATCTATAATATTAAGCATCCATACATGATAAATCTTCCCGATGACCCGAAAAATACGATTTTCCATCACGTACACTTACGTGGAATTTAAATTGACATGTTATTTTCATGTGAAAAATCAGAAATTAAATGTTAAGCAAAAGCCAAACGAAAGTCCCGTTTTTACTCACTATTTGTACATTATTTGTAGTAATTAAACTAACAATATAAAGTTATACAGTAATGCCAGCTATATAGTTTTCAGGCTTTTGGTGTACAAATAGAAATTTTTCTGTAAAAGAATAAACTTTACTAATTAACAGAAAATGATTTCTGAGGAATACACATGAGTTGTTCCCATTAAAAAAATTCCTGGCGTAACCTACTTTACGCAACAATATAACCCAGTTCAAACGAATTTTCAGCTCTGATATTTCTTTCATGATTTCCATGCAACCAGACCCAAACAAGGAGAGGGAGAGAGAGGGAAGAGCCAAAGAACACGAAGAAAGGGCCAACAATGCAAGCCAAATCAAACCAACAGTGTGCTGTGTTGGCATTGACTAAGGGAACATTCGTCGTAGCTTGTCATACTATCGCACTCTCACTTCATTGTTTTCCATCGTCTTTAACCTTGGCGTACCGCTATCCAATAGTTTTTATGCACATTGAACCATGAATGGCCCCAAAGCCGAAATGGCTTGTACTTCCTTTGTGTTTGTGCATGATGTACACATATTATACTTCAGCCGCAGCGAGTCTTTATTTTAGGAATCTACTACCAGTCACCAAGAACCAAAGAAATATTATTATGTGAATAGCATCCCGAAGAGTAATAGCCTCAGTCACCGATGATCAAATATCCCGTTTGCTCCTATTTTTTGGTATATAGAGCTGACAATGAGTAAATAGGGTTTTATTTTTAGGTAATAAAGTGAGAAATTTAACAGTGTTTGATGTGGGTGATTTTTTGGAATTCTTTTATTTTTTAATAGACAAAAAACCCTGTGAGAGAATTTAGCCATTTATGTGTGTTGTCCATTTCGATACTGTGTTGAAAATTGTGAACTATTGCATTTTTTTATTCATTTTATCCAGTAAAATCCAGCTAAACTAGAAGAGCCGTGTTGTTACAATTTTACTTGATTACACCTTGCCATATTATCAAACGGAGATGCATTATGATGCTTAATTGACCAAAAAGTTAGTTAAAGTTAACGGTATATGGGACTTAATATTAACTTTTGGTATTTAAAAAAAGTGATTATGAATTTAGTGGCCAACTGTCGTTGACGTTATTGAATATTCGCAGTCAGCAGTGTAAATGACCCTCTTTGTTTGTTCAAATAAAAAATAAAATACAAATACTGATGAGCGATTTCACTGTTCAAGGACACTATTTTCGTCTGTGCTTTTGTTTTCTTTGCTTTTGGTTTGGCTTTCATTCGCTTTTGAATTCCATTGGATAGTCTTGACTGTGATTGTTGATTGAAAAATAATTATTATTATTGCTCGATTGCTTCCTTCGTTTGACATATTTTTTTAAAGCAACATAAATGGGTAAAGCGGCACTACGGTATTAAAATGAAAAGTGAATGTAAATGTGATTGTTAGTGGTGACGGTGAGCACTTACATATTCATTAAAAAATAACAGAAATTATTATTGTTAATTGACATTCAATTGATAATCCGTTGTCAATAGTTTCTCGTATGTAGTACAGCATCAACTCTCAAATTTTTCTAGTGAATCCAATACCGCTGTTATTATTGGAATTTTGTTAATTGATTGTTAATGGAAAATTAACCGTATGCAATTGCAAAGGACTGTCTGCGAAACAAAGTGATCATTTGCTACTTTTCCAGGATTGTGATTCTTTTCTCATTATCACTGAGCAGTAGTCATATTTTGGGTGAGTGTTGTTGTTACTACCAAGAACGGAAGAAACACATTCAAATAAATGTTAGCTTCAAAATATATTAACGAGAATGGCAAAGTAATAATAATTGTAAATTGTGGAATTTCAGGTACAACAGAAAGGACAGAAGGAAGTCTTGCTTTTTTCGGGAAATTTTATTGTTTGTCAGAGGATCCCATTCAGGAGCGAATTTATGGGAATCTGGTCAAGATGAATCCATTTCGCTGCAACGAGCAGCTTCCTCCGCTGGAAAACCACATTGTGAGTTTTTTTCTATAAAGGCAGAATTATAGAAAATGTCAACAAAAAGTATTGTTAGCTAACAACTAATCACCAATCAGTTTTGCTGGCTGATCAGAAAAATATAAAAAATATAAATATAAATATATAAAAATAAAAATGCTTCATGAACATTTGCTATAGTGTCACTTACTATATATTTTTTGTGCGTTTGTAGATTCTCGGATTGGTGTTTGAAAACTGCAATGTCTACGATCTGAGAGTTTGTCGGCTAGTTTCAAAGGTCTGGCGAGACAGTTCTTTGAAGGCGTGGAGGTCATCTGTAAAAGTCTGCGTGGGGTACGCTGGCAGGAGCATGTCTGAATTTCTCGATTTTGTGCAGAATGAAAACAGCAATCATCTGGAGACTCCCTTTGTGAACAGTTATGAGGTGTCTGACGACTCGAAGATTTTCTGGGACCTCTGCGGATCTTCAATTAAAACCTTGAATCTCCGTGCAGTCAGTTTCCAGTCTGTTTACGTCCTTCGATATATAATTGTAGGCTCTTGTCCGAATCTGGAACATTTAAATCTGAATTTTACTGATCTCTGGGAAGGTCCAGCCAGCGATGCTGGTGAGCCAACTGAATTTTTGGGACCTCAGTTTGGAGAACACAGGAAGCTAAAATCTCTATGTCTGGAAGGTTTTGGTATTGACGTGAGTTATCCTGTTTTGTGGATGGATCTGCTAAGTTTTTTCCCATGTTTGGAGGTTTGTTGCTTTACGCACATATTAACTAATTGTTGCCACATTTTGAAACACGGTAAATCGGAAAGCCTCGCTTGATCATGTCGCGTGCTCTGTTTTTCCCTAGAGACTAGATGTCTTCGGAGAAATTGAAAACGAGGATGGACTGTTTCGGTCACTCATCCTCATCCGTGAACGCCATCCTGAGAACTTACAGCTTAAACACGTTACAACTGATACTGATACTCCAGCTTCCCTTTTTCGTGCACTCCGAGATCCAAGGCTAAGTCTTGCCAGCTTGAAACTGAGTTTTGTGTCAACTGAAGGGGTCAGCAAAGTTCAGAAGATTTTGAGAGTCCACGCATCCTCACTCAAAACACTACATCTATCGTGTTCAGATGAACATGCGGACCTTATACGCTGTTTTCCTACCAACCCAGAGGGAGTGCTTGTAAATCTTCAGGAACTTGGTCTGGATTTGCACAGCTTGAGATGCACACAGTTCGCCCCAAATTTTAGGAAATTATACCTGCGCTACTCTGACGATCTCATTGATAAAATGGATCAGCAAGAACTGGCGAATATTAACATGAGTAAGTGCAAAGAGTGGGAATTAAGGCAAAATGGTACATATCGTGTGGATCGTTTTCCTGATATGTTAAAATTCCTGGCGAAATGGTTGATAAACGTGGAGGCCTTGGTGACATGGAGGCTTAAAAACTGTGAATTTGCTGCGGTGTGTGAGTATTGCCCGAATTTGGTGTCCTTGAAAATTCGGGGTAGTAAAGTGGATGACGCTGGAATTACAGGATTGGATCTTGAGGACGTGACAAGGATCAACGAAGAAGGAGAGACCGGGACCTGGAGACCAATCACAGTGCCCAGGGCTAATATCACTTCACTAAAACGTACGTATCTTCCCTATTTAAAAAAATTAGCTACGTAAAAACAATATTGTGTGTTTTTTGTATGCAGTTCTTGCCTTAGTAAATTCCCAAAATTGTTGTAATTTAGGTCTTCAAAGTCTCCACCTGGACCGTATCCATTCGAAATCGTTACTAGGTGCCTGCGCGGCTAATTTTGGAATCCTTAAACTGCCTCAACTATGTAATTTGAGGATTGAAAACTACGTGATTGGAGTAGGATATGCGGTAATAAGTGTCTTTTTAATAGTTTCCGTAAATGTTTTCAAAGGGGTTTTAACAAATCTTCAGAGACGCTTTCTTTTCAAATTCACACTTTTTGTCTTATTATGTTTTAGCCGGAAAATCCCAATTTGTGGAAGCCATTGTATGATCGTTGGCTAGGAGCGGGTATGCAGAATGTTCCAAGTCGATAAGATGTTCAGTAATGCAAGTTCCCAACTCCCAAAATTCTACAAGCTTTGCATTTTTTTTGTAAAACAAGCATTTAAATCTTTTTTGAATGCTAAAGTATACTACTTGTGAATTTATTTCTCAGTTTAGTTTTTTCACTAGTTTAAAATAAAATATCCAATAAGCGCGAGACACCTTTGACCTCACAGTTATGTTTGCGCAAAACCTACGAGTAAGACATCAGTTTGGAATTGCTATTCATTTAAATTGAGTCATGGACGTTTCATACTTATATTTTATGTGCACCAAATTATTACTGAATAATATAATATTTTAACAATTCAAATTTTCAACAAGTACCTCTTGAAAACGTATAGTAGAATGCAATTATGTTTACATGCTTATGCTTTTTGCATGTTTCTGTTTAATATAACATTTAGCAATTTGTATACTCTGTTCTAAATAAATAAATTAAAGCTGACCTGTTGACAATTTTATTAATTGCAAGCTATCACTTATAATAAAATGTTTATTCTATCAAATAAAAACTCAATAGTACTCCATTATTAAGATTTCTCGTTTTTACCAGGTTATTCCCCATCTGTACGCTCCGTGTTGTATTTGATGGTTAGTAGGAAGTAATAAGCTTCATGCTGTGTTCATATAAAATTATATGCTAATTTTCATTTAGTTTAGATTTACATTCCAAACGCAAAATTTAATCCATATTCTTTTTAAGTGATTGTGTTAAAAATATGATTTACAAGTTGATGCTTTATTTTCATTCGACCTCATTACATGCGAAAATTATTACATCTGAAAACGAGGGTTCAACTTCAAGTATCTGTTGGTTCAATGCACCACATACTTACATGGAAAAAATAAGCGAAACAAAAAAGTCGAAAATACCTATGCCTAAATGCATTTTTCTAAAAGAAATTCGAATAATCAATCAATAATCAATTTTTAAATGGGATTTTTATAATCCAACGACATTTCGGAATTCTTTCGCTCAGTAGCACGTCATCTTGCTAACTCTTGCGGTGTAGAAATTTGCATCACTAATTGATAATTACAAATTTGCTGCTTGCAGTTTGCACCACCTTCTAGGTTTGATGAAATCCTTAATTGATATTTTAGGGTTTTAAATTTCAGGTTACCAATCAATTAACATTAAGCATTACATTGACATCAATTTTAATATGATGGGAGAGACATAGAAGGAAAAAAATTATATGGACGTTGTAGGGTTTGAATCCTCGTCACGAGAAAAGAGGTTCGCCACTCTAGCCATGAGACTAAAATAGAAAAGACTAACTTACATGATGTTATTGAACTTTTTGTTCGTTCATAAGCTCAGCTGAGCCATTATCAATATCACATCATGTACTACATAGTATGATGACACAGAAGCAGCTGACTTACAACATTGTGTACTTCTGCCCCTCATAAAAATATAATATACTACGTGCTGGTAAAACTTTTGTCACGGAAGTCAAGTTTTGTTTTAAAAAATGCATACCTTTAGGTGATTATTATCTACTAATTAAAAAAAGGTGTCACATGATCTGATAAGATATAGTTCATGGTGTTAGTTTGTTTTTTAAAAACAAAATCTCATGCGTACAAAATTATGTTGGTGCCTTAAATAAAATTAGCATAGCCATCAATTAAAACTGTATCAATTGCATTTTTTCCTTTGTCTCAGAATCCACACACAGCAAACGAACCAACCGACAATTCAGTGAGTGACATTGTATTTTTCTTCAGGAATGAGAAAATAATGTAGTCGTTCCATCCAACCAAAAAGCTATTTTATCCAACAATAGAACCCAATAAAAATGGAAAAAAATCAACTCTGAGCACTTTCATTGCGTTTTAGATGAGCGAGAGCCAGTTCTGGAGAGCATGCACGTAAGCATGTGCAAGCATAAGTATGTATAATGAATTTTAAAGTTTTTTCTACTGCCACCTTATCAATAATATAATCTGTTCAACAATTTTCATGGAAAATGGGTCAAGTCTGAGGCGAAGAAAGAGTTTTATGAGAAAATTTGTTTAGGGTAGGTACCTACCACTTAACAACCTGCAAACATGTCAAGATACAATGCCACGATTCTCCTCAAGTCCCACTTTATCAGATGAATTAAGTGCTGCAATGAATGTCGTCTTGTCGCATTTTTAAAATGCAGGAGTGAATGGTAAAAAAAAACAAATGTGTTTTTGAGTTTGCTGGTTGAACGTGCAAAGGTATACATATTGTGTTAAAAAAATTGAGGTAGAAATCCATCACGAAGAAGGGTTTTCTTCGTGATGGTTTTCTTGTCACCTGATGCTACTCCCTCACATAATTCACATTCAATATCAAAGAAAAAAAAAACAAAAAGCCAAGGGCTAACAAGCAAAACAACCCAAAAATGTATTGTATTGACCTTGAAAAAAGGGAAATTCATTTACTCATGCTTGTCTTCCTATCGCACTCCCCTTTCTTTGCCGACGTTCATCTTACACTTTTGAGCGCATTAATAACCTTGGAAAAATTCT